>JAWZYV010015120.1:0-104710 GCA_038373885.1 Cheiracanthium punctorium | reverse complement strand
ACAGTCCCTTAGGCGCGTCCACCCTTAACGACGTGCCCAGTAGATGTCCGATTGCTTGATCTCTAGCAGTTGATCGAAATCAGTACCACCAGCCGATTGATACACAGGGGAACGCTGTGTACCTCCCGTTTACCCGAAGCCGAGGCCAAAGCAATGTGTTGGAGAAAAGACCCCTCAATTACCAGGATCCCCATTTCCGGGGACACGGGTCTCCACGCACGGCAAACACGTGGGTAGTTTTCCGCCAATAGAAGCTGATGGCACAGGGCGGCCGCAGCTTCTAAAGGGGGGCCCTCACCTCCACAGAGGAAACTACACTGAGGGGGAAAAGGAAGGATACAGCTAAGAGGAGAGGAGGGTAGAACAAGGAAAAGCGAAAGGTCGCTGGGGCCCTGGGATTGCGACACCCGTAAAGACCTAAAGTAGGTCTTCCCCCTGAGGGGTCCCCTGATCAGGAGTCCCTCCCTTTCTACCGAAACTCCTTACATCTAATCTGGCCTACTGGCAACGACTCGACGCCATGAAGAGCTTCTTCTACCCCGCCCTCCACTTCGACATGCGGATGAGCAAGCATGGCAAGACCCAATGGAAGGTGCTGGACGATCGTCTAAGGAAACACCTTAAGGAGACTCTGTGCCTCCCTATGCACGCCAGCAATAATTACATCTACTGGAGCTCTGAGCTGGGTCACTTTGGGATTCCCATCGCCACGGAGGACAGCGACATCGCTCACATCGAAGGCACTTTCAAACTCCTATCCTCCAAGGATCCTGCTGTTCGCCGTCTCGCCTGGGATGATCCCCGTGACCTCATCAAGCCCCGCCTGCGGCATGATCCTTCCTTTCTAGGGCTTGCTGCCTTCCTCTCCGGTGGAGCCCTAACGGATATGACGAACGCCATCTCCTCCGTCTGGTCCAAGGCCCAGTCTGCGTCGTCTCGACTCAAGGTGGCCTGGACCATTGACGAAGCAGGCAACGTATCCTTATCCTGTGGCGACTCCTCCTTTGCTGACCGCCGCCACATTTTTAGCTCCCTACGAAACCTGCTACAGAAGAAGCGTTCGCAGGAGTTGTTCTCTCTCCCTCATCAGGGCAAGACAGCTAAAAACATCGCAAAGAGCCGGGCGAACTGGTACTTCTTCAACGAAGGCAAATTCACCCGGTTCAAGGACTGGAGATTCATCCACCGCGGACGACTCGGGATGGTTCCACTAAACGGCTACACCACGCGGAACACCCCTGAGCAGCAACTGTGCCGGCGAAGTGGCAGCACTTCTGAAACCCTTCCACACGTCCTTAACCACTGCAGACCCCACCTTCAACTGTGTACTGCTCGGCATAACTCCATCTTCAGCAGAATCAAGAAAGCAGCATCCGGATGATGGACGATATTTAAAGAAAACCAGATCTCCTCGGGTTCTCACTCCGTCCTGACCTCGTCCTAACTAAGGGAGACTCGGCCATCATCCTTGACGTCACGGTCGTCTTTGAAAATGGCGACGACGCTTTCAAGTTTGCAAGGAAGGCGATAGAAGAAAAGTACGCCCCCCTCATCAACCTCCTCAACTTGCGGCACAGCGACGTCAAGGTCGAGGCCATAGTCGTTGGGTCACTCGGTTCTTGGGAGCAGGCCAATGACCGCGTTAAGTGCCTGTGCACGCAAAATTACACAAACCTTATGCATAAATTAATAGTATCAGACACTCCACCGACATTTATTGTAATCACATGCACGGTGACCCACAACCCACCTTCCGCTGCTCGCCCCACCTCGGATGCTCCTCCCACCTCCTCTGCCGCTAGCACTACTACCTACCACTTCCTCCTCTACAGCCACAGTGACGTCCGTCAGCTCCTCTGGCACCCCCAGCACAGCCATCAAACCCATCCAACACCAGCAAGTCCTCAGTGCCGCAATACTGAACTGTCTCATCGCATCCACATGACTCCCTACAGCTACAAACTGTTTGCTAACATTTTTCTTGAACTCTACTGCACCTCTACAGTGGCGTATGTTGAAATTTTACATCTGTTAACACAGTTGACAGATGTAGGTAAAGGTAAGTAAAGGTATTTTTTGTAATTCCCCTGCAGTAAGGAAAGGTATTTTTTGTAATTCCCTTCAAAAAAAGATGAAATGCCTTAAAAAGGTACAATGTGCAATCAGGAATGTATGTAGGTAATAAAATCTTATGATGCAAAGCATTAAGATTTTAAAACGGCCTGAGAAATATGCATTCATTCTTTTCACTGCCACAATATGAGAAATAGGTTTAAGCGAATATTTCAAATATGGGGGAATTAGGGTATATAACTTGTTAGGTGGTCCTGAAACCCAGGTGTTTGCAAAAGTGCGAAAAATTCAGTAATAATAAGTGAGTCATAAAAAAAAGAATTCAACAAAGCTTTGGTCAAATAATTTTAGCGTGTCTTTTGTTGGGTAAGGTGTTTAAGACTTTTATGAAAATGGAAAAATGTACCAGGTAGATGGAGAAAAAATTAATAGCATTGATGCAGAAGTTTTAAAGAGAACCCCCCTCTTTTGCACATGATTGACCAGAGGCAAGCCGGAAAGGTAAAAATGTGCACATCCGAAAATGGCAAGGTTGTCAATAATGAGTGAAATCATCAGGGGCACAACAGAGATTTGAGATTTTAAAGAAAAGTTATGGTAAAAACGTGTGTGAAAAGAACAGAAAAATTCTAGAAAATTAACAAGAAGGTAAAAAAAAATCAAAATAAAAGAATTTTAGAAGAGGAGTTTTAGAGACCAAATGGAATAAATAAATGTAGATCTTGACCAGTAAGATGAATTGATAGAGGGAATATGAGATAATGTCGAAATTTCACAGGACGATCAAACTGAATAAACGTGAAGAGAGTGGTTGAAACCCGTTTACCCTTTCGGACAAGGGGGAAAGAAGCAAGGGGAGGAATTGGAGAAAAACCCAAGGTGCATTAACAGAAGTTTAGTTTTTTAGTCAGATTTTTACAGTTTACAAATTTTGTTTTAGTGTCATTAAATTTGTTCGGATCTCATTACTTTGCAATTTTTGTACCTTAAGGATTACGATAATTTTCTTCCTACTCCACTCGATTGCAGGTAAGCACGGTTTTGCCATCTCTCTTAAGGAGTGACTTTAATGAATACTATTTGTAATACTTATATTTTAATAATGAAATTAATTACTACTCTAGTTAAATTATGAATGTTTTGTTGGAATTGAAGTCTGTAGCAAATACTGTATGCCTGCCTCCCTTACTGGATTATTGCATCATATCACAACGAAATTAAAATATAAATTAAGAAATCAATAGAAAACATTATATTTAGAAAGGGAAAACTTATCAAAATTTGTAATAAAAGGGGGTGGCACTACAGCAATTGGATAGTCGCAAAAATTTAATTGGTCTGGACCCTTTATTTAATGTGCCTAAGCTTTATGTATCATGTAAAATAGTTATTCACTGTAGAAGTTATTAAAAGGGATTCTTTCTACTTTTGGATATAATTCTTTTTAAGTAGGTCATCTTTAACAGTTATAAGCCTTGTCAAAAGCATGTTTTGTTTCCCAAACTTCAGTAACTATCTCACATATTTCTATTGCGGTATCAATAAAATTGTTTTTATATAGTCAAATCTAGTATATAACGAAATTAAAATTTTGGTTCCATTATTTCAGTATTATATTTCTTAATAATTCAGGTAAGACAAACAATCAGCAATAGCGAACAAAACTTCGGACCCCTAGAAGTTTGTTACAGTGAGATTCGACCGTACTAAAAACTAGCTAAATTGTGCAATCAATATTACATCAATTTTTTTTACCATCACCTCTGATAAACAAGGCCTATGCTCCGAATACAGAAAATGGCACGACAGCACATTCTATGGTCCAAGCTCCGTTCCTTTATTCGCATGTTTACATCTAGTTTTGATGTGCTCAGGAATATACTCTCTGTCTCTAGTGTTGTCTTGTCAGTTATAAGCTCTTCATTCTGGAGCTAATTTCTACAGGGAGAAGGTAAGTGGGAGTGATGACTCATATATCATTTTAAAGGATCTTTTCATTACCAACATTTTGATACCAAATTTATTGTAAAATCATAAAAAGTAACTAAGTTATGAATGTTCAAAATTCTGTTCAAATACGCATAAAAATTTTATATTGTTATTTCCATTATTGTTAATTGTATTATGACAATAGTTGCTAAGTTACGTAAATTTCAATAGCATAATTGCAATATTTAATGGAATTGCATCATCAAGTGTATGGATAAAAAGTTTGTATCTCTGTTATCCACTACACACAATCTTGAAATGATTCAAGTACCATGTCAGAATGATGAAGTGAGAAAGACTGTGGAATGCTATGTTTCCTGTATAAACAGGAAACATAGAGGAAAATTCTCTCACTTGAATTTTAGACTTGACTTAGTTGATCGCCTAATTGAAAGGCATGGAACTGTAAATGAAAAAAAAAAGGACAATCAGGAATTTTACCGAATTCCTTGACATTGACGGAAAGACACTTTTTAGAAGCGATTCCCCCACCGATAAAAAACTGAAACCGCTGAGCCAGTGCTTTGTATGTTGCTCAAAAAGAAACGACAATGGTAAACGAATAAGAAAAGAAACAAGATATTTTTGTCCTGATTGTGATATAGGACTATGTTTATCTCCAAGTTTCAAAATTTATCACACAAAACATAATTCTGAAATAAAATGTAATCTCTAAAATAATACATTTTTTTTTCTAAAACATATTCCTGTAAAGCGTTCTTCCATGCAGGTAAAAATACTGTATTTTTGTAATAATTATAAATAATTAAATTCAATACCTGTGAAAGTTATGATTGCTGATATGACTTTATATAATCAATTAGAATGCAAAATTGTTTATCAAAAATATGTTTATTTTTGGACACAATATGACAACAAACAGAAACTGTTAAGTGATTAAACAGTGGCATAGCCAAGAGGGAGGGAATAGGGGGTCACACCCCCCCCCCCCATGAAAAATTTCTGGCTACGCCACTGCTCTTAAGGTACCATTTCACTATTCTAAATTTTAAAAGGATAATTAGTTTTAAATTAGTTTTTTTTTTTTTTTTTTTTTTTTTGGCCGAGACCATTAACATATTACAGATAAAGAATAACTCCCAATAAACTTTTTCACATAATGGCTAATGATATATCACATCACACACTCTTGCAGAAACTAATTAATATGCAGTGCAAAAGAATGATCATTCCTTTTATGTCAAAGAAAGTGATAACAAGAAGTTTATAGGCATCTTTTTTTATAATAAAATATTTTAACACATGTAAAAATGTATTGTGGAAAAATGCTCCGGACCAGGCCTAGAAGACAGCCTCCTTTATACCTTTGTCTCTTAATCTTTTTTTCAGAACAAATCTCTTTCCTCTCTTATTTGGTTGCAAGAAATAAAAACTGGTGTATGGAACATAGTATTAATCTCCAAATTATAATAAAAGGTATAATTTTTATTTAGAATTTTTTTTTCCTGAAATTTCTTATTACTGGTAATTTTTCTATGTCTAATTAGCACTCCTCTGAAGAAACCTTCCTATTTTAATCTCTGCCCTTGAAATGTTACATTTTCAAGGAGAGAGGTTTAAAAACAATATTAGTTTTACTGTTCTACTGTGCTTTTTTGTTTTCTAATATATTTATATTCTTTCCCTGATTCATATTGGTTATCTGCTGATCCAAAAACTGCAGTGATGGAAAGTGCAAACCTTAAAAGGATTAGCTACTTATAAATGTAAATGTACTGTTACAGCCAATTATCTGTGTGAGAGATCTAGGCCAAGGGTGGGGGGGGGGGGGGGAGACTGCCCTCCATGGGGACTTTACAAGGGATCCTAAGTGGTAAACCATATTTATGTGAAGTTTCGAGGAAAACCACAGAAAACTCTGAATGATTAGGTTGGCGCATGCGACCAAGTTTTGCACCAGGCACCTTCTGTCTTCCAGTTGAGAGCACAAATGTGCTAGCCACTAGACGGGCTTGCTACTTACAAAGGACAGAAATACACATTTATAGTGATAGTGGGCATCAAGACATAGTGAAACAGTGTAGTGTTTTGAAGATTTTGTGTGTGCAAAATAGAGTTTTTCAATACAAGGGCTTTCATGCTCTTCTTCAACATTTGCAAACAATTTCGTTGGAACGCTGATACACAAATTTTACATGAAAATATTCACTGCACCATCAAAAATGCAAACCTACCTGTTCAGAAGCTTATAATGATTGGCTCCGATGGGCCCAATATGAACAAGAAAATTCACAGAATTTTCAATTGAGATGACATCTTGTGGATTAGTTGATATCAAGTTCTGCTCATACACATCATTCAAACACATATCTGAAAGCCTTACAGACCTTTGGTTTGTTGGTTAAGTAAAAAGGTAAAAAGTAAAATTCAAAAAGTGTTAAAAGTAGATAAAAAGTGAAACAAAGACATCTGGATGGGGGCTCCCATCCAGATACCAGTCAGATAGAAATGAGACACTTTACACTGAATAAAAAATATTGATACGTCTAAGAAAAGCAAATACATTCCAATGTGGGGTTTCACCCAAAATATCATCAAGTTTAGGATGAGAACAGTTAAAAAGTGTTTGGTAAAAACTGTTAAAAGCAGTGCACAAGGTTAAATGATGACGAATGGTGAGTTGAGAATGACAGTGAGGGCATTCCGGAGCAGGTTCGGCTAAAAGTAAGTGCTTATGATTATTCGTGTATGTCTGATGCAGAGGTGTGTTAAGATGACATCTAGTGTGTGATAGGGATGAGACGACCAGTGTGCGAGAGTTGGGCAAATAGAACGTAGTTTGTTTCCCATTTCATTGTCCCATTTATCGACCCATATGCCTTTTACAATGCTGGAGATGCTCGACTTTAAGTCTCTGTAGGATGGATTGCCGGTGTACGAGAGGGTCGCATGCTTGGCTAGAGGTCTGCTTTCTCATTTCCCGTGATCCCAATGTGACTGGGTACCCAACAGAGAAGAACACTGTACCTGTGGTTTACAAGTTGATCATACTTGTGTAAAACTTTGTGCATATAGTTATGTGTTAGGGAGTTAGATTTTCCAGAATACTAAGTGAGTCGGAGTAGATGATAGAATTCTTTGTATTCATCCTCGAGATATACAAAAGGCTTTCATATATGGCAAGTAATTCAGCAGTGAAGATGGAGCAAAATTGAGGTAGAGGATAGCTACAGGTATGATTATTACCCACGAAGGCAAAACTGACATGATTTTCAGTTTTGGAGCCATCAGTGTATAGTTGTTTGTATTTTTCATATTTGTTGTTGTGACCAGAGAACAACTGTTGGTAGATTTTAGGATCAGTATCCTGTTTTGCAAAGCCTTCGAACGGTTGTAGGTAAGATATCTGCAATATATTCCATGGTGGGATATCATGAAAAGAGCATGTAGAGACATTTACATCCTCCAATAGGGTACCGACAAGACTCCTACGAATCCTTAGTCTAATGGGAGGAGTACAAATGGGACTATTTGCATAAAGGCGGTCAAGATGAGTATCTATAAGAGTTCTTTAATGGATGTGAGGGATGAGAAAGAATACGAAAGTAATGATAGCTGATGACGTGTGAGGGTGAGAGATGGCTCATGACAGGTGACATAAAGACTATGTACAGGTGAAGTTCTAAAAGCACCGGAACAAATGCATAGTGCAGTATGATGCACAGTGTCAAGTTTTTTTAATATTGATTTGCATGTTGACCCATACGCACAGCATATATAGTCTAATTTTGAACGGATAACAGCACGGTAGATCCGCAGGAGAGCATCACGGTCTGCCCCCCCCCCCCCCCCCCAAGAGGTGTTGGTTAAAACCCTTAAAATATTAAGTTTTTTCTCACATTTGCTGCGAATATCAGAAATATGTTTGGCAAACATAAGTTTTTTGTCAAATGTTATCCCTAAAAATTTTACAGAATCCTTCAGAACAATATTAGTATGACCCAGGTAAAGTTCTGGATCCGGCTGTATCCCATGCTTACGGCAGAAATGTGTGCACACTGTTTTTTTAGCAGATATGGTAAAACCGTATGTCGTACCATTTTAGAATACGATGGATGGTATTTTGAAGCTGCTGTTCAATGAGACGCATGTCTTTGCCCTGGCAGGATATTTGAAGATCGTCTACATATAGGCTACCGTTGACAGGCAGAGGCAGTTGATTAAGAATATTATTGATTTTAATAGAGAAGAGGGTGATGCTCAGAGCCCTGGGGAACACCCTCTTCTTGAGCAAAATTATTAGACAGAGTGCTGTTGACCCTTACATGGAAGTTTCTGATTGATAGGAAATTTTTTAGAAAAATTGAAAGATTGCCTCTTAAGCCTATATTATAGAGGTCTTGAAGGATGCTGTTCGAAGCCATTATCTCCACGTTCGGTCGTATGCTTTTTCTATATCGCAGAACACTGACACTTAGTGATTCTTTCTGAGGAAAGCATTACAAATTTGTGTCTCTAAATTTAAAATGTTGTCTGTAGTGGATCTGCCTTTGCGGAAGCCACTCTGAAAGGGATGTATATGGTCCCCAGTTTCTGAAATGTAGACAAGGCGGACATTAACCATTTTTTCCATTAATTTACAAAGACAACTAGTAAGGGCTATGGGACGGTAGTTGCTAGGGTTAGATGTATCTTTTCCAGGTTTCAGGAAGGGAATAACTATTGCATTACTCCAGGCAGAGGGAAAGGTTTGTTCGTTCCAGATTCTATTATATAGTTTTAAGAGGTTCAGTAAAGAGTCATAGGATAAGTGTTTCAGCATTTCATAAGTAAAGCCATCAGGACCAGGAGAAGTATAGGAGGATTGCCGTAGGTATTTGGGGAGTTCATTGATGGTAAAATCACTATTGTATGGAAAGTATGAGGAGGTTTTAAATTTTTTTTTTTTTTTTTTTTTTCCGTTCAGCTTGTTGTTTGTAGGAGAAAAAAGGGTTTGAGAAGGAAGTACTGCATGATATAGAAGCAAGAGTCTGTCCGATGTTATTTGCTATTTCTTTTGTATCAGATATTATATTATTATTAATGGACAGACAGGATATTGAAGGGTTATTATAGATTCCCATGGCTCTTTGTTTGCAACCACAGCTCCTTACTAGTAGTAATGGATGTTATGGTGTTATGCTAGAGACGTATTTCACCCAAGATTGTTTTTGACATTGCCGCCTTATTTTCCTGGCATAAGCTTCAGCTTTTTTAAAAAGAACTAGGTTTTCGGTGGTAGGGTAAAGTGTAGGTTGGGTTCGGTGGTAGGTTGTAGTAAAGTGGGAAGAGAAAAATCGGAAAGTGATCACTGTTATGCAAGTCACTGGAGACTGAAAATTTATATAGAGGTAGGATAGGTGGAGAGCAAATAGCAAGGTCTATGGCATAGAAGGATTTGGTAGGGTAGTGGAAGTAGGTATTGTCCCCGTTATTCATAACGCAAAGAAAAAAGTCGGTTAGCAGTTGTTCAATTAGTTGGCCTCTAGTGTTTGTGTCTGTGCTGCCCCATAGGGGGCTATGACCGTTCATGTCCCCCAGGAGGATAAAAGAAGGATGAAGTTGTTAGATAAGACTATTGCAGATGGCTTCATTCGGGAAAGATAAATGCTGCAGATAGTAGTAAGATGTTTGAGACGGATTCGAGCTGCAACAGCCTGTAAATTTGTGCTGAGTTGAGAATATAATATGGATACTGATTATTTATTAAAAGGGCAACTGCACCGGAGGCCCTTTCCCCCAGCTCATAGTCTTTTCTAAGGATGGTATAATTAAGAATTTGAGTTTGTTTATTGGTTTTCAGATAAGTTTCCTGAAGGGCAAGACATGCAGGGTTATAATCATAAATTAGGGTTTTTAGGCCATATATTTTATTCTGAAAACCGTGGCAGTTCCAAGAAAGTAGTAAAGCCATGATCAAGTGATGTGAGAGATGATTGAGAACTTTCTGTTAGTCCCTGTAGGTGTAAGTGGGGTACTAGGAATATCATCATCATCCATGATATTGTCTGAAATGTCAGAGTCAGTTGGATCCAAATGCAGTATGGAATCATCAATCGGCTTTTGTGGAAGGATTTGTTAAAGTCTGGATTTATTATACTTTGCCCTGTAGACTGAACTTTTTTTGAGTAATGGTCTGTTTTGAGGGGAGATGTTGCTTGGAGGCTTTTTCTTAGATATGCTTTTCTGTGTAGCTATGAAGGAAGTATTTTGAGTAGAAGTTGATTGTTTAGCATTTGGAGGTGAAGTAGAGGAAGAGACAGGTATAGATTTTGGTGGGTCAGTTTGGATGGCAATTGATTTAACAGCTTTGACTGTTGCAGCGTAAGATTGGCCAGTTAGGTTGGTTGGTTGGTTGATGTTTAATGTCGCAGGGTCCAATAAGTACATGCTGCACCAGACAATATGTAAAATATTAAAAATAAGGCTTTTACAGGTAAGAAGGTGTTGTATAAAACAAGTAAAGCTAAAATCCATGAAAATCTAAAAACAGTAAAAGGAAATTGTAGAAAGGTAAATTGTAGATAAAAAAAAAAAAAGAGTCATCTGGATGGGGGCTCCCATCTAAATACATGTCAGGAGCACACATTTCACAACAAATGAAGAAAATTAATACGCTAAAGGAAAGTAAAGAGATTATAGTATAGGGTTTCACCCAATATATCGTCAAGACTGGGATGAGTACACTTAAAATAGGCTTGATAAAATTCATTAAAAGCTGTGCAAAATGTTAAAATGTGACGAATGGTAAGGTGAGTATGGCAATGTGAACACTCTGTAGCAGGTTCACCAAGGAGTAGGTGTCTATGGGCGAGTCTCGTGTGACCAATGCGGAGACGAGTTAATAAAACATCATGCTTTTGATATGAAAGGGATGGCCAATGAGTGAGATCAGCTCGGATGAAATGCAGTTTGTTTTCAGTTTCACCTGTCCATTTATTTATCCAACTACTTTTTATTATGCTAGAAATGCCAGACTTTATATCCTTGTGGGCGAGATAGCCAGTGTAGGGATTGTAGCATGCCTGGCTAATGTGTCCACCTTATCATTGCCTGGTATCCCAGTATGACTGGGTACCCAGCAGAGGAGAATGTTGTACCCATGATTTGTCAGCTGTTCGTGCATGTGTAGCACTTTGGTAATATAGTTAGGAGTAATGGAGCCCGATTGTAGATTTTCTAGTACACTGAGGGAGTCACTTGAACAGTGGGAAGAGGTAAAATGTTACTTTCTTAAATTTATTTCATCAACAAAGAAACAGACTGTGTGGCAGTCTAATCTATACATATTATAAAACAAGGTTCCTTTGCTGTGTCGGTTTGTCTGACTGCGATAAACTCAAAAACTAACGAATGGATTTCCATACAGTTTTCACCAGTAGACTGCGTGATTCATGAGGAAGGTTTATATGTATAATTTATTAAGGTTTTGTATAAATTGCCTGAAATATGACGATAAATGTTAAAAAAGATCATGCTGAAGTTTTATAACCTACTCAATGATTACTCAATGAACCAAAGCACCATACTGAATGATGCAAGTGCAGAGCCACGGTTAAGCCCTATGAGTCAATATTTTTTCTTTTTTTTATTACGAAGGCAAAGTCTCTAGACTTAATAAATTTATGAAGATAATATTGGCCACATGCTTTGAGATGGAACAAGAATGACATAACGGATTTTGGACTTTATAAAATGTTTTTAGTTAGAAAAAAATGCCGTATTTTACAAAGATATGTTTGGTATTAAATTTTGTAGTGTATAATACTGTGTTTTAGTTTTCTTTTGTGATTATTTATCACTGTAATAAGAGTGAAATTTAATTTATGAAATATTCAATAAGTACCCATACTCAGATTAAATTTTATCAAAGGTCATTGTTATTAGTTATCTGTTTTTCTTTAAATTACTGTTTGACGTTAGTTATATTTGTTTGATTTCTTAAAACAGAAAGCTTTACCTAAAATAGCACTTTCAAAGTTCACTTCAAAAATTTTTTCAGTGTCATGAAATTTGTAACTGTTTTTAAAATGATGTAAAAATGTGTTTCTTTCTTTTCATGTGCACCTGGCTGACTGGATGAGTGGACGTGCTTCCTGGTTTAAAAAGAAAACAATCCCCGCAAGTCCTGCGGTTACAGTTTCGAAGTAGAGAACGTGAAGAAAAAGTCTAATTTATTTTTGCATTGCTTTGCGGGATTACTTCCACTGGTCCAGGTAGCTGGCTGCACAAGAACTCTTAAGACTGAAGGAAGTAAAATGTCTTATTATAAAAGAAAAAAGGACTATTAGAACTTGGACTATTAAATTTTGCAGAGGCTGCATCATAATGTTTTTAATTAGCGGTGCTAATGTTTGTATAATTTTGTATATTTAATGTTTTGAAGAAAAAAGGCTTGGATTGAACGTGAGAGGCGGGCCCCTGTTAGCTATGATTGGCCAAATTTCTCACGTTAATCCTTCTCCAGAGCTCTGGATATGGATGGCCGAAAAAGTTTTCGGGTAATAGACCAGTTTCTGATCTTTATGTTTCAATTTTCTCTGTTCTGTTGTCAAAATGTCGGAAACTTGTCTAACTGGTGAAAGTAAATGGAAAATAATTGTATCACGTATTCAGTGTCTTATGCAAATTTATGTAAAACCTCTTCCAATGTATTATATATAAGGATGTGCGATCTTGTTTCGGGGGCGGATGATGAATGATCACTGCAGCTGTTAACGCCAACGTTATGGTAATATGTTTTTAGTTGTTAATAAAAGAACTTTATTTTACATGTCTCTATTATTATGACACTTCTACATTTTAAAAGCTCTGCTATTCATTTAATAGAATATTATTGCAGTTGTAATAAGGTTTAGAAACAAGTTCCATCCTATCACAAACGAATTTGTACGCCACACAGTTGGGAAAAAATTATATTCCAGCCACATTGCAGGAGTTATTTCAATTTTTGGCAATTAATATACTCATGGAAGTAAAAAACTTCCAAGTTATAGAGATTTTTGGTCAACGAATAAACTTCTTCATGACGATTACATATCCAAACAGATGCCTAGTGAAGAGGTTTTCGTGGATCTTTTCCCATCTTCATCTGAATGATAATAGATTAAAACCTCATAGAGAAGACGAAAATTTTGATAAATTATTCAAGGTTCGCCCTTTATAATCTCACTTATCTAAAAGGTATGGAAGTGTTTTTATTCCAGGTAAATCCCAAGCAATCAACGAATCTATGATCAAGTTCAAAGGCTGCAACTCACTAAAGCAGAACATGCCTAAAAAGCCAATAAAACGAGGCTATAAGGTATGGATGCGCTGTGATGAAAGTGAGTTTGCGTGCCAGTTTGAGATGTATACTGACAAGCTCAAAGAAGTAGAAAAAAATTAGGTGAAAGAGTGGTAAAGACTGACTGCAAAACTATGTAAAAAACCATAGACTTTTTATGGATATTTTTTTTTTTGTCATATGAACTGTTCCAATTCCTAGAAACTCAAAATGTCTACTGCACTGGTACAGTTAATCTGTCAAGCAAAAACCTGACAGAAGACAAAAAAATGAAAAGGGGAGAATGTGATTGGGAAACCAGCAATGACAACATAGTATGTGCCAAATGGAAAGACAAAAGATGTGTGTCATTGCTCTCCACTCAAGAAAACCCAGTGGAAATAATTTTAGTTGAAAGAATTGAAAGAAATGGGGAAAAGATACCCGTTCCTTGCTCAAAAGTTGTAGCAAATTACAACAAAAACATGGGCTTTGTAGACCATTTCGATCATCTGAAAAGCATGTATGAAATAGATCAAAAAAGTAAAAAGTGGTGGCACCAGACTTTTTTTCATTTTTTGGACACTGCTATTGTGAATGCCTTCATACTGTACAAAATGCTCCCAAATTCAGATAAGGAACTGAAAACAATGAAAAATTTCAGATTAGAAATTGTCAGGAGTTAGATGACAATGGGAAATGAAGGAGGAGAGTCAAGAAAATGGGTAACCTAAAGTGCAAGCCCTGTACTTATAAAAAAGCGCAAACTTCATGTCCCAGATGAAAAGCGATAGGAAAACGTGAAACACATTCCAATAAAGTGCAAACCAAGAAGATGTGCCTTTTGCAGCACTACTAAAAAACCCCACACGACCTGGTGCATGTGCAAAACATGCAATGTTGGACTATGTATGTTGCAAAAAAGACATTACATGCTGTCAAAAATTCAACGCAAAATGATGTGTTTCTATTTTGCCCTTTATTTTTCAATTTTTCTACTATTTTTTTTCTTGGTATTAATTGCATGTTTAATACTTTTCAAATTTTAAGTGCATAAGTATTCAGTATTATTTCTGTATTAAGAATTTTTTCACATTCCAAGCATATGTAAGCATAGTATGTTTACTCAGGATAGTTTGATTATTATTGTTATTATATTACAAATAAGCTATTTTTAACACTTTCCAACAAGGTTGAAAAGTGTTTATGATTTCGGTATGTCTGTCTGTCCATCCGTGCTCTAACTTCCGTAAATATGCATTGATTTCTACGAAATTTATATATGTTAATCTTATTTACTGTCCCATGTACCCTATTGAAAATGATCTTTGTAGCATTTATAGTTTTTCTACAGGAGCACTCAAAATATTCCCAATACATTGCATTCTATGGGAATTTATTATTTAAAGCATATCATCCTTCTATATAGTTACACTGATCCCCGACTCCAAGATAAAACTCATTTCCACCATTACTGCAAAAAGATTATGAAATGAAGCACTAAAAAGCCAATAATATCTACATCGTTTGTACGATCCGCTTGAAAATTTCCATAAATATGTATAAAAATATTGGTCTGCGCTACTTTAAAAATCTGAAAATCCACCGGTTCCGCACCGGGCTGCTACGCACGCTCGCCTCCTCATATGGATTACAAAGACGGTAGACATTATATAGCTTACGTGATGGCCAAAAACAATATACCTCACTCGCTCCCTTGATAGCATCATGACATGTGATGACAATTAAAATCAATTGCAGCCCTTTTAAAATATGGTTAAATATTGAAGAAAAAATACTAACTGAAAAAAATATGCGTATAACTAGTGAAATCTCCATCGGAAGTATTGGCTTCCGTAATTGGAGCTCCCCATAAAACAGCTCAAATCTCAGCTTTAATTACGAAAATACGTTGAGAAAATGCCCTCTATTACAAAACAAAATTTTAAAAAACGAGACCGTACAATTAGATCATATACAATTTTGAGAGGAGAAAAGCTAACATTTATTCTTTATTTTGTTTGAACATTTCATTAATCTTTAGCTGTTTCAATGTTCCCCACAAAGATATCGAGACAATCTGAGGCACACCGAAATAGAGAAGTAATCAGCCTGCTTTTGCTTTCTCCCTAACACATGCAGCTGCAACGTAACCCATGACAGGAAAAGGAAAAACTTTACTTAAAAGGACACAGGGACACAATTTAAATAAGTAAAAGCTCGACTATCCGGAAAGTATGGGAAATGCCGGATAAGTGAAAATTCCGGATAGTTAAGGTTGTTTAAAAAAAAAAAAAATTGTCAACAAAGCTGCCTGCTTTCTCCCTAACACACGCAGCTGCAACGTAACCCATAACAGGAAAAGGAAAAGCTGTTTAATTAAAAGGACACAGGGACACAATTTAAATAAGTAAAAGCTGGACTATCCGGAAAGCACGGGAAATGCCGAATGCCGGATAAGTGAAAATTCCGGATAGTCAAGCTTGTTTAAAAAAAAAAAAAAAAAAAAAAAAAAAAATGTTTGTCGGCAAAGCTGTTGGGGGGGGGGGGGGGGGGGGGAATATAATCCGAAATGTTTTGGAATGTTAATCAATGCTTGTGAAAAACACTCGTAAATAAAAATAGATCAAGACACACGTGCGTACTCATCTATTTTTAATTGTGTGTTTTTAGTTTTTAATTGTATTTATGATAACATTCGTTTATATTGCAGTGTTACAAGGCAATAATACCTTTGCATCGTTGGGGAGGAAAATAATAGTAAATTAAAAATAAAACCACTTATCCATTTCTGACAGGTAATTTCTTTAAACTGAGAGAATGATTAATAAAATAAATAGAAACATTGATGTTTTCTCTGTCCCCCCTCCTTCCCTCTGGAGCATCTGTTCAGAGATAACACTGCTGAATCATCGGAATGCAGATGGGCAAAATAAGTAGGTCAGGACTCACTAGCTATAAATATGTAATCAGCACTTTTTCTGTTTTGGCTATCGGTACTGAGCTGATTTTTCTGGGCTCCCCGGCACAGCTGTAAAATGTTTTGTTTTTGTAACGTGTGTCCGTCACATTTATTTTGTGATCGATTTGTCTGTTTATTTTTTTATACTACCACGATTCTTGGAAATATTGATAACCTATAGCAGTTAGAAATTTGCATCCTCTTCCCCGTTCTAAGTTTGGACAGCTGTGATTCACAGTAGGAATTAGTCATTTGAGAAGACCCTCCCTCCCTTGAAAGGGGGGGGGGGGGGGGAGAAGCCGAAATTTTCCGGTTACTTGAATGCCGAATAGTCGAGATTTTACGTAGTCGAAAAAAAGTATGGTAGCTAGATCAGTGAGTCTTTAAAAAAAAAAAGAAAAGAAAAGAAAGAAAGAAAAAAACTGAAATCGGAGAACGTGCCGGTTTTCGGAATTCCGGATAAAGAGTCCAATACTGTATATTTACATTAGAAAATAACTTTGATTACTGACGTGAGTTTTTTGTGTAAAATGAATTTAAATTTAGAAAGTCTAAAGTTTAGAGAAAAGTCGCCAATGTTGTCAACTTTTGTGATAAATTGCAAAATATGGAACGAAAAAAATGCTTTGAAAAATGAACAGATTGGTGCTAATTTCATTATTTGGCGGTAAATCGAAAAATATCAAGCTATGACAATTTCATTGGGAATTTTGAAAATTCGTTACTCGTGCTGTAATCAACTGATTTAGTGTATTGTGTCTCGTTAAGGAATGGCTAATGGCTATCTACGTAGGAGTGTGAGTGGGGCTGCGTTAGTGGAATTTCTCCGACAGATGAAAATCTGTTAATGCGTAAGAACACAAACATACATGGAACATTACATGGAACAAAATTGGTTGGTTGGTTGGTGTTTATTGGCACAAGGTCCAAAAAGGACATGCTGCGCCAGACAAGGAGTTAAAATCATATCAGGATGTATTCAGATAAAAGGTACCACAAATCGAGTAAAAGCTAAGTTAGTGGAATTTCTCCGACAGATGAAAATCTGTTAATGCGTAAGAACCCAAACATACATGGAACATTACATGGAACAAAATTGGTTGGTTGGTGTTTATTGGCACAAGGTCCAAAAAGGACATGCTGCGCCAGACAAGGAGTTAAAATCATATCAGGATGTATTCAGATAAAAGGTACCACAAATCGAGTAAAAGCTAAATTGTAAAGACTAAAAAGGAGAAAGGTAAAATTCAAAAGTGTCAAAAGTAGATTAAAGGTGAAACAAAGGCATCTGGATGGGGGCCCCCATCCAGATACCAGTCAGACAGAAAGGGGCACGTTACACTGAATAAAAAATATTGATCCGTCTAAGAAAGCAAATAGATTCGATGTGGGGTTTCACCCAGAATTTCGTCTAGTTTAGGATGAGAACAGTTAAAAAGCATTTGATAAAAACTATTAAAAGCAGTGCACGACGTTAAAAGATGACGAATGGTGAGGTGAGTATGACAGTGAGGGCACTCCGGGGCGGGTTCGCCCAAAAGTAAGTGCTTATGAGTAATTCGCGTATGTCCGATGCGAAGACGTGCCAAGATGACATCTAGCCTGCGATAGGGATGAGACGACCAGTGTACGAGAGTTGGGCGAATAGAACGAAGTTTGTTCCCCGTTTCATTGTCCCATTTATCCACCCATATGCCATTTACAATGCTGGAGATGCTGGACTTTATGTCACTGTAGGATGGAGTGCCGGTGTACGGGAGGGTCGCATGCTTGGCTAGTGTGTCCGCTTTTTCATTTCCCGGGATCCCGATGTGACTGGGTACCCAACAGAGGAGAACACTGTACCCACAGTTTATAAGCTGATCATACTTGTGTATAACTTTATGCATATAGTTATGTGTTAGGGAGCCGGATTTCAGATTTTCTAGAACACTAAGGGAGTCAGAGTAGATGATAAAATTCTTTGTGTTCGTTCTCGAGATGTACAGAAGGCTTTCGTATATGGCAAGTAATTCGGCAGTAAAGATGGAGCAAAAGGGAGGTAGAGTATAGCTACCAGTATGATTTTTACCCACGAGGCAAAACCGACGTGATTCCCGGTTTTGGAGCCATCAGTGTATAGTTTTTCATATTTTCCATATTTGTTGTTGTGATCAGAGAACAACTGTTGGTAGACTTTAGGATCAGTATCCTGCTTTGCAAAGCCTTCGAAAGGTTGTAGGTAAGGTATCTGCGATATGTTTCATGGTGGGGTATCATGAAAAGAGCATATAGAGACTTTTACATCCTCCAATTGGGTACCGACAAGACTCCTACGAATCCTTAGTCCAAAGGGGGAGTACAGATGGGACGATTTGCATAAAAACGGTCAAGATGAGTATCTATAAAAGAATTCTTTAATGGATGTGAAGGATGAGAAAGAATACGAAAGTATGTGTTTAATGAGAGCTTATGACGTGTGAGGGTGAGAGATGGCTCATGGCAGGTGACGTAAAGACTATGTACAGGTGATGTTCTAAAAGCACCAGAGCAAATGCGGAGTGCAGCATGATGCACGGGGTCAAGTTTTTTTAACACTGATTTGCAAGCTGACCCATACGCACAACTTGCATAGTCCATTTTTGAACGTATGACAGCACGATAAATCCGTAACAGAGCGTCATGGTCAGCCCCCCAAGAGGTATTGGTTAAAATCTTTAAAATATTAAGCTTTTTCTCGCATTTACAGCGAGTGTCAGAAATATGATTAGCAAAAGTTAGTTTTTTGTCGAAATTTAACCCTAAAAATTTGACAGAGTCCTTCACAACAATGTTATTATTACCCAGATAAAGTTCTGGGTCGGGGTGGATCCCGCGTTTCCGGCAAAAATGGGTGCTTACGGTTTTTTCAGCAGAGATAGTGAAACCATTTGTGTCACACCATTTTAAGATGCGGTTTATGGCATTTTGAAGCTGCTGTTCGATGAGGCGCAAATCTTTCCCCTGGCAGGAGATTTGAAGGTCGTCGACATAATGCTGCCGTAGACTGTGGGTGGCATTTGTCTAAGGATATTATTGATTTTAATTGAGAAGAGGGTGACGCTAAGTACGGAGCCCTGAGGAACACCCTCGTCTTCGATGAAATTATCACATGAAAGGATTTAGTTGGGTAGTGGAAGTAGGTGTTGTCGCCGTTATTCATAACGCAAAGGGAAAAGTTGGTCAACAGTTGTTCAATTAGTAGGCCTCTATTGTTTGTATCTGTGCTGCCCCATAAGGGACTATGACCGTTCATATCTCCCAGGAGGATAAAAGGAGGAGGAAGTTGTTGGATAAGGCTATTGAGAGATGTTTGGCTGATGGTTTCAGTAGGAGGGAGATAAGTGCAGCAGATGGTAGTTAGCTGTTTTAATTTGACACGAGCGGCGACTGCTTGTAGGTTTGTATGCAGATTGACTATTATGTGAGGATAGTTATTGTTGATTAACAGGGCCACACCACCAGAGGCCCTATCTCCGAGTTCGTAGTCTTTCCGAAGTATTGTATAATTGTGGATAGTGGGATATTTATCGGCTTTGAGATAAGTTTCTTGTAGTGCGAAGCAGGCAGGATTGTGGTCGTAGATAAGTGTTTTAAGGTCGTCACTTTTATTCTGAAAACCGTGGCAGTTCCAAGAAAGCAGGAGAGCCATTATCAAGTGATGTTAGGGATGATTGAGAGCTTGCTTTTAGTCCCCGTAGGTGTAAGTGGGGTACTAGGGATGTCATCATCATCCATGATATTGTTGGAAATGTCAGAGTCGGTAGGATCTAAATGCAGTATTGAGTCATCAATGGGCTTTTGTGGAAGGATCTTTTTAAATCTGGACTTACTGTATTTTGCCTTATAGGCTGCAGTTTTTTTTATTAGAGGTCTATTTTGAGTGGAGTTGTTGCTTTCAGATTTCTTCTTTGATGTGTTTTTTTGTAGAGCTATGGTAGAATTATTTTGGGTAGAGGTTGAGTTTTTAGTTTTAGGAGTGGAAGTAGGTATAGAGACGGGCACAGATTTTGGTGGCTCGGTTTGTATGGCAATTGATTTAACTGATTTGAGTACTGCAGCATAAGACTGACCGAGTTTGGGTGTACGGGAGTTCATTACTTTACGGGCTTCTGGATATGAAAGTCCTTGTGTGGCACGCAAGGACTGGATTTCTTTTTCGTACGACCATTTCGGGCATGAGTGGGAATAGGAAGGATGATCCTGTTTGCAGTTCACGCATTTAGGCAGATTAGAGCAGGTGTCACTGTCGTGGCCAGAGATCCCACCACGGGCACAGGTTGAGGAACCACGACAGGAAGGTTCTGTATGGCCGAACTTTTGACATTGAAAGCATCGAGTAGGATTAGGTATATATGGTCTAACGGCACATGAGAGGTATCCAGCTTTGATATGGGAAGGAAGTTTAGGTAATTCAAAAGACAAAATTATATGCTTTGTGTTTAGTGTTTGGTTATTGCGTCGGGTAGAGATTCTGCGAACTGCACAAAAATTTTGAGATTTAAGATTTTCGAGGATTTCGGCCTCCGAGCAGTGTAATAGGTCAGGTTCAGATATAACGCCTCTTGATGAATTAAGTGTGCTATGGGGTGATACAGTGACAGGGTTTGCACTGATAGTTTGTAATTGCATGATGTTGATTGCCTGTGTACTATTGGTTACTTCCACTAAGATGTCTCCTGATCGTATTTTTTTTATTTTAGCGACTTCTCCAACATTACCAGTTATGCACTTATGTTATTAGGAAAGGGGAGGTTTGGCTTAAGTTTAGTTCCTGACGCTTCACAGTAAAGAATTTGGCATGACCATCTCCTTGAGTAGGAGACTTCGGAACGTTGACGTGAGACGAAGATAACGTCGAATCCATATTGGGGATTGGAAATTTCGGACCCGAGTGCACCACCCACCACGTAGCCCAACAAGGGGATGCACAAATGTGCACCAGTGCTAGTCGGGTCTATACGCGCACAGTACATCCCTTAGGCAGCGTCCACCCTTAACGACGTGCCCAGTAGATGTCCGTTTGCTTGATCCCTAGCAGTTGACCGAAATCAGTACCACCAGCCGGTTGATACACAGGGGAACGCTGTGCACCTCCCGTTTACCCGAAGCCGAGGCCAAAGCAATGTGTTGGAGAAAACCCCTCAATTACCAGGATCCCCATTTCCGGGGACACGGGTCTCCACGCACGGCAAACACGTGGGCAGTTTACCCGCCAACAGAAGCTGACGGTACAGAGCGACCGCAGCTTCTGAAGGGGGGGCCCTCACTTCAAGAGAAGAAACCACATTGAGGGAGAAGGGGAAGGAAACAGCAGAAGGAGAGAGGAGGGTAAAAAACCAGAGAGCGAAAGATCGCTGGGGCCCCGGGATTGCGACACCCGTGAAAACCTAAAGAAGGTTTTCCCCCTGAGCGGGGAACAAAATTGGAATCTCTTTTACAGGGTCTCGTAAAATTGTATTAATAGTGATAATACAACATTATCTTATCTCCGAAATCTTGTCATATTTAAGAAAAATACATCGTCAAATTTGGTGCAAAAATATTGATGTGTTGGAAAGTGTTTTATAATCAATGCGTTTGGCATGATTTATCTTTCTTGTTTTTTGTTTCATTAAATATTCTCAGTTTTTTAATTGTTTAAAAATAATAAAATTTCTGTTTGTATAAAATTATTTAGTAAAATAATTACTATTATACTACTACAAAATCAGTATGCTCGGCTATTATATATGCTCGGCTAAAGAAAGGTAAGTGAGTGTTTGTAATGCAATGCTCTAGATGGGTACTGTTTGCACTGTGCAAACAGCCCCTTGTGTTTTAAAGAGAATTCTGCTGATTACAATTCAGTGTTGCTTCATCTCCACTACCTTGAACTACTTGTGCCCATTGAGGGCACATTTTACAAAATCACTCTCCAGAGATCAGAAATGAACAAACAAATCCTGAAAAAATAGTCCAGAAGATGGTTTAAACTCTTTCATGAAAACTAGATGGCAGCACCAAAAAAAGACATTGACAGTTCCGGGATTTAAATAATTTTTGAAAACCCCAATGTTTCAAAGAAATGTTTTATAATTTTTTTAAAGATAAAAAATACCAATGAAAAAAATTTCTAGGTAATTTTGTAGTTTGTATGCTAATCTGTCTATTTTATATTACTTTCAACATTTTACATTGAAAGATTGCCTAAAATCAAGCCTTGAAGTTTAGGTGAGCCCGTGCCGGGACTGCTGAGTAACTGCTCGTTCAACAGGTTTTACTGACAGCAATGTGTCACTGGGATGTTGATGTCCTTTTCACACTACGGGAGCGAACAGCACGACCACAGCTGTGTTTACTTTTTCTGTTTTTTTTTTTTTGTTTTGTTTGTTTGTTTGTTTTTTTTTTCTTTTTGGTGGGGGGGTGTAAACATATGAAATACCTAAGGGTACAAGGGAGCTTATTGTTTCACTGAGCTGTTTAGTTTTCACTTGAGCAGATGTTTCTTTTCTCCTGCTTTTATCGTTAGTTCCTATCGTAAGCCCTATCACTGAGCTCATAGTCCTTGCGAAGTATAGAGTAATTATGGATAGTAGATTTGTCTATTGGTTGTAATGTAAATTTCTTGGAGAGCAAAGCAAGTGGGATTATGATCGTAAATTAAGTTTTGAGGTCATCAACTTTATTTAGGAAACTGTGGCAGTTCCAATATAGCAACAATGCCATAATTAAGTGATATTATGGGCATAGTGTGTGCCATCTTCTTCTTTAGTTAGAATCCCTGCGGAGATATCTGGAGGTTTGATTTCTTCATGTTCCGTTGATTCTTCATTACTAATTTCAGATTCTGATGGGTCTAGGCTTAAAATAGTGTCATCAATTTGTGGTTGTGGAGGTACTTTTTTCATGCTAGATTTATTGTATTTTGATTTGATTTGTAGGAAGCTGTTTTACTGAGCTGTGGTCGTCTAACTTGAGTGTAGCTATTGCTTGGTATCTTTTTCTTAGGAGGATTTTTCTGGGATATGGAGCAAGATTTATTTTGTTTAGGTGCTGTTTGTTAAGTCGTTGAGGTGTTGTTGTTGGTATCTTTTTCTTAGGAGGATTTTTCTGGGATATGGAGCAAGATTTATTTTGTTTAGGTGCTGTTTGTTAAGTCGTTGAGGTGTTGTTGTTGTTGGTGGTAGTACTTGGTGGTGGATCGGTCTTAAGAGCTATTGTTTTGGTAGATTTTACGGCAGCAACATAAGATAGGCCAGGTTTTGGTTTGAGCTTCTATTATTTTTTCGAGCGTAAGGATATGAAAGTCTTTTTGTAGCATGTATTGAAAGGATTTCTTTATCAACGACCCACTTTGGGCATGATTTTGAGTATGAGGGATGGTCCTGTTTACAATTAACACAGTTTGCTGGTGCAGTGCAGGTGTATCACTGTTGTGGCCAGATGTACCACAGCAGGTTTGCGACGACAGGAGGTTTTAGTATAGCCAAACTTTTGACACTGGAGTCAACGGGTTGGATTTGATATGTATGGTCTAACGGGACATAATAGATAACCAGCTATGATATGGGATGGAATAGTGGGAGACTAAAAAGTTAAGACTATGTGTTTAGTATTAATAAATCGGCTATTGCGATGAATAGTGATTTGATGGACAGCGTATACTCTTTCGTCTTTCAGATTTTCAAGCATTTCAACTTCAGAGCAGTGTAAAAGTTCGGGTTCTGATATGACTCCTCTGGGGATGTATGGGTGACATTGTGAGAGATTTTAGTTCAAAGTTCTTTATTTTCATTATTTGTGAAGCTTGTCTATTATTTGACCCTTCTACTAGAAGGTCTCTAGATCTTAATTTTTTTACTTTTTTAACTTCACCTACATTGGCATTGATACATTTGCTTATAAGGAATGGCACTATTTCATGAAAGTCACCTTCAACAAAGTGTATGATGAAGAATCGAGCATTTGTATTAAAAAACTGCGAATCCATGGTTTCTTTGTTTATTGATGGTGGAACGTTTGTGTCAGACGATGGATTGGGAGAGGAAAAATATTTCGAAGCCATGTGTTGAAGTGTATCCCGTCCCAATGGAAATTCCATTGAGATGATTTCCCCTACAGGAACACCTCTCAATTACCAAGATCTCCATTTCCAGGGACACAAGTCTTCACATATGGCAAACACGTGGGTGGTTTTACTGCCAATAGAAGTTGATGGCAACAGAGCGATCGCAGCTTCTAAAGGGGGCCTTCACCTCCAAGGAGGAAACTACACTGAGGGAGAAAGCAAAGTAGAGAGGTGGATAAACAAAAGATCGCTAGGGCCCCGGGATTGCGACACCCGTGAAAACCTGTAGAAGGTCTTCCCCCTGAGGGATCAAATGATCTGGATGGAAGTGAAGATTGTGAACTCCATTCTTCTCTCAGCCATGCACTTAATGCAACAGGAAAGCCGTCAGAAAAAATTCACAATCTTCTCTTTGATGATGACGAGTTTGAGGTATTTCAACCAATGAAGACTAAATGCTTAATCTCTACACATCAACAGTAAGAGAACTTGTATACTCAAGTATAAAACAAAGCTGTAGCTTTACTTCAGAAAATCAAAAGCCCTTTTTTATGACTTTTCTACTACAATTATAAGCCTTCCATCCCCACTAATTTGCTTAATTTAGAATCTGCAAACGGAGAGGTTTATAATTGAAATTTGACAGTATTCCAAAATCTGATGTGGGCAGCAAATGACTTCCTTGTATGTCTATTAAATAAAAATATTTTTGGCACACTTCATCTAAACTTATTTGGTTTGAAAGAGATAAAATACTGCAGTAATACTAAGGTTTAGCAATTTCTAGCGAAATATTTCCGATATCGACAAGTTGGGTTCAATTCAAAAGATTTGTTTTTGAAACTTAATTTGGTGATATTTTGCCAAAAGCCAACAAGCTTGAGATAGTTTGCCAGAGTTTGGGGATAGCCAAAGTAGTAATTGACCCCAGACTTACAATGAATCACATGTATCTATACACCTTAATGTATTTAAAGTGATTTGGATGACCCTGTAAATAAATTACCCAGTCATTTGCCATCAAAAAAGAGATGCACAGTTAGATATTACAATAGTTCTGAACAGAAAATTTCAAAATTCTACAGTTAAAATTTTTAGAGTTATGCAAAATATAAAATTATTTTTAATGCCAAATGACTGACTATTGCCAAATTTGGCAAAACTCGCCAAGGTCAATGACAAATGGCGAGATTTTGGGCATGGACCAAACAATGACTGTCTACAGATGCAATATATTGAAGATGTCTATAGATTTTTAATGTATTGAAATTGTTTTGGGTAGTCCTGTAAATAAACTCTCCGATAGATTGGAACCAAAAATCGAGATGACTCAGTTGCAAATTTTGCTTAAGCAAAATTCACTTTCTTAGAATAGATGCAAATTTCTGGTCTCCTTTTGTGTGTCTAGTTTTCATTGGCCGCTAGGTCTTTAGCTTTAGTATATAAGCTTGGAGTTTCCTTATCTCATTGCCTTTTTGTTCAGATAGGGATGCTCTGTGACTAGCAGCTCTCCTGTCGAGGGTTTCTCAGAGCAGGTATTATGGCAAGTCGAAATGTTTAAGCTTTAATTTCTTTTTCTCCCTAAAAACATGGGCTAGCTTAAAATTTATATGAATTTGTAAAACTAATTTTGCTAATGTATTGTTAAAATAAAATATTGCAAATTTGTTAGCTTATCTTGGCCATATCTGATCCAGATTATTTGGTTACAAGCGTAACTGTCATTTTGAAAATAGCGATGTAATATAATTGTTGAAACTTTCTGTATAATTGTTTTAGAAAAATGGGGTAATTTTTTATTTTGTTTATTTATTTATTTATTTATTTTTTGTTGATTTGGTTGAACAGACACTAACCCCCTAACAGTTTTAATCACTTATAAGTACACATATATTTCTGTGCATTACTAACTCTATAATGTTTCTAGATTTACCACTTGAAAATAATTTTCTTGTGGTAATCAAGCTGCAAATCCACTTGGTTTGAATGATCCACATAAAATGTTATATAGATAAGTATAAACGATATACAGAAACCCGTAAACAACTTCAAAATTCTGAAAATCTACCTAGTCTCAGATTTTTAGCAGTTTTTGGCAATTTTCAACTGCAGAAAGCATACATAATATCTGACAGATTAAAAGTTTTATGAATTTAATATATATTACATTAAATGTCAATTTAGATTAATAATACCTGATGCAGGAATTACATACTCAGCAAAATATTGTCATAGTTTTATGATTTCTGTTAGACTGGAATATGAGTTCTTTGAAATGACTTTAATGATTTTTCATATATCAAGAATCCATAGCACATATAGATTGAGGATATTAGTTTTAAAACATGCCTGGCAGTAAATCAGTTGGTTAAACTCTGTTCCCATTAGAAAAATAGCAAAAATGAAGCAGCACCAGCTTGGCCGATGCTTGGGAAGGTGACTCCTCTCTTGACCAAGAGCATAGCTGAGGGGGCTAAAGCCCCCCCCTCAAAATCTGGCCCATTATTTAGCTTAGAAAGAAACTTTGCTTACAATATGATATCCGCCCACACCGAAATAAAATCCTGGCAATGCCATGCCACTGCTCTCGATTGAGTTTGCTGTAGACCATGCATGCTAAAACGAGATAATAAAGGAAACATTTGAAATAGTGCTAATATAAGAACTTGCCAATGCCTGGACAGGGGGGGGGGGAGATTTTCTTCTTTTTGTAAGCACTTACACATTTGAAACATTTGCGCCTGACAGGTTAAGATGGGGTACTACTGATAGGAAGGTCCATCTGTTCGCAGACAGTCAGACATCCTGGTGGGCATATCAGATACGGGTTTTGCATATACAAGTCAATTATTAGATGTCAAGACACACCATACCTTGATGCCTACAGACAAAAGAGATTAAGTTAATTGTACACATTTGAAGGCCTTTTCAGTATTTTTTTAATTTTTAACTTTAAAGGTACATTTTATTATTATATGACTTAAAAATTAGGAAAACGGGTTGTCTACTAAATTTTTAAAATTTAACTTCCAGACTATTGGAAGTTCTCTGAATAAAAATTCCAGACAATCTATGAATTTTATTTTGGAAATTCCCTCAATAGAATGGATATTAGTTCCTTCCCTTTTTATGATTAAATATTTTGCTATAATTTTGAAATCAATTTTTAACTGTAATATAAGTCATGCACTTAATTTAAAAAAGAAAGAAAAAAAAAAAGCTACGAATTTATATATTAAGTAAGATACTTCAGTAAAAGAGTATTAAGTAAGACACTGGTCGGTTCAGATTTAACCAATACTCACTAATGCTGCTTGTGCTACTGGGATATTTATCTAATGTATCTGGCATCTGGGTCTAACATTAATTCTAAATTTTGAACACTATTTATATTTTCGTTAACTATACATTTAATCTAGAAAGAAATTCTATTGCTGATCATAGACAAATAGCTTTTGACCCTCCTGTCACAAGAAAACTCTCACTGCAGAATGTAGAAGAGGTACGAGCATTGCATACCCCTCAAACTTCTGCCCCATTCTTTCTCCCCAGACATGTCACCTTTATCAGCATTTTTCACTCTTCGAGTCTCAAAGACAAAATTAAAACACCAAGAAATTTTTATAAGTAAAATTTATTCTTCTGTTGAATTTTCCTGACATATTTTGCATTTTCCAGTCTTTCTAGACTTTCCTAACCTGTTTCCCATTCTTCTGGCTTTTTCCAGAATTTCCTGATTTTCTTGACTGGTAGACACCCTGGAAAAGTATAAAATAAAAACTTGTTTGTAGTGAAAGGTATATTTAGGGAGAAAAATATTGGGGATGGGAGGTGGGGGCTGATAAATTAACACTCCTACAAAACAGGATAATCTAAAACTTGATGTATAGATCAATATTCTGTAAATTAAATAATGATCACCATGGAATTTTCTAGGGAATAGATATTCTGACGATTTATATCTGAGAGACTATTACTTTTATAAACTTTTAAAACATATGCATATATAACTATTTCTAAAAATTCTCTACAAGTCAAAATATAAACCATTATAAAATATCAAATTTTTAATATGTAATAATGACTAAGTTCAAGTCAATTCCGTTCGTTAATGTATGTAAAGCACGTATGCAAAATTTTAAGACATGTTATGGGTATTTTTTTTTAAATGATGTTTTGCATTAAACAGAAAAGTATAAAAGTTTATTTTGAGAAAAACCAAAAAATAAGTTTTAACACATGTAGAACATGGCTTTTGAGTAACTTTTAAATAGCAGTAACTCTGTTTCTAAGTAAGATAGAGATAAAATTTAAACAATTTTGGAAAGCTAAAAAGATGCAATTTTTATGTTTCAGAAAAATTGAAAAATCAATATTTTCATCAAATGTAACATTATTAGCATGTATAGTTACTGTAAATGTTTTTATACAGTTATTTTTATTTCTTTTTATTAAAAACAAATAGTCTAAAAACAAGTTTATCTAAAAAATCAAATTTTCCCAGAGCAATAAGTGTGGTGCTCACACATAAATCTGTAAAAACGATTATTCAGTGACTACCGTAATTTATGGAAGAAAACGCCGAGGTGTTTATGAGTATAAAAATTACAAAATAGTAAGAGCGACGTTTACAATATTTTAAAATTTTTTTCAGCCAATCTTCAAGAAAAATCGAAAAATTTGTTTAATGATAATTGTATCAAAAGATGGCGGTGCCACCGATCACTTACTTTTTAGCATGCACAGAGCACGTCGTAACAAATCATAATGCATACCTACCCCGCAGAAAAGCGGTTTGATTTAGTTTTGGATAAAGTGAGACATGAGAGTGCCATGAGAAGGGTCCAGGGTCCCGCACTCTGGACTGGCTGGCTTCATAAATCCAACCGATATCTCCTCAATTAAGTAAAAAGAAAAAAAGTAAATCTTTTATAGCTACATTTTGGAACTATAATTAAATTTTAATGAAGGTTTGAATAGATAATTTGATGGGTTAAAGTTCCGTAAAATACCACAAAAGCGCATTGCCCCCGATTAAATGTACCTGTTTTTAACATGAACCTCTATTGTTCTTAAAATACTGAATTTAAGCCAAAACTAGTCTATGTTGCACCCGGTGCGAGTTTAATCCTTCCCCTCTTAAGAAAAAAGTTAATCTGTAAGTCATTTGTGTTTTTTCACCGTGCGGCTTTGCGCCCTGTGCAGGAGCACTCAACTGAATAAACACTGACAACTAATTGGCATGCTCAGATGAAGAACACTACATGCTTTTAAAAGAAATCTCGATGTTATAAATATCAAAAGTAATAAACAAATAGAAAAATCAAGAATTATCACACAACATTCAGTTTAAAGCAAACAATTTGCTGAAGCAAGCTCATTAAGTAATCAACAGCTGGCCACCCAGGAAAAAAAATGTTTACTTTTAACTGGAGCCTCCTCATCACATTTTGCTCTTTCATTTTAATGGTACGTGGTAGTTTATCCGAACTTTTTGCAAATGCAAGAAGTTTTTTAGAAGTTATTCTTTATTTCTATAACTTTCTCTTTGTGAATATAAACATTGATATATTTTATAGGAAACAGGACACTGATTATTTGAAAATAGAAATAGTAAGCTTTGTAAAATAGCAGTAAATACTTTAAAACATTCAATGGGAAGGGGAAATTTTTTTTTTTTTTTTTTTTTAAACCGTTTATCCACCTTCTCCAGAAATATATCCGATCAACTTAATAGCTTTTTTAATAATTAGGTTCAAGTAATGCAACATTTTTTATTTATTAATTGTTAATTAAGAAATTATTTTAGAAACTACTGAATTATAATCTGGCGTTGACTGGCTGCAGCATTTCTGATGATTTTCAAGCTAATTACGTTCATTTTCGTGGGTGCAGCGTTTCTTCCATAAATTACGGTAATCCTTACTATCAAAAGTGTCAAAATTTTCCCCCATTTTACATGAATGTATGAAGTCAATGATTAATCTTTTTTAATCACAGCATCATTTATTAATTTACTTTTCTTCAAAAACAGTTATACAACATATTTATATAGTTACAATGTTTAGGAAAAAATATTTTTAGAAACCCCACCATACAAGTTTGTGCTTATCAAAATAATTTTGTATTAAATAGATTAATAAACTAATTTTATAATAAAGTAATATTTAATAAGGTAATTAACTTTTACTATTTAAATAATTTTACAGCATGGTAACTATGATAAATATAAAATACACAAATCAAGATGAGAACTGTCCACTAGACTTACAGAATCATATTTAACTGACAAATGACTACAATGATTTCATTATTTCGTATGATTTAAAAAATAAATAAATACTGTTACAAATTTATGGGTTATTTCTAACTTTATTAATTGTGCTGTTTCAATTTTATATTTCTTTAAATTTAATATCCAACCCATGGAACTAGTTAATAACAAGTAAACTGCGAACAATTTATAAAATGTAAATTAAAGTACTAAGAAAAAGGGAAGGGGAGGGTAGCTGACAATTTCAGATTCAGACAGTTTTCATTTCTTTATTTATAAAATCTTCGTATAGAAAAAACTATAAATGATATTCTGGGAGGAAAGGAGTTATATATAATTCTTAAAGAGTTTCTGAGATGCAGTGATTGAATGAAACCTCATTCACATGTATGAGCTCACATTTATGTCTCTGTTCTAAACTTACAAATTATTTGTAATGTTAAATTCAACAAGGCACCCGCCATATTTATTTTTACCAGTCCTTAGACCCCTAAAATATAAGAAGCTAGTACGCCCTCAAGGAAAAAATAATGCTAATAAATAAAAAATAATTTAGACCTAAGATTTAAGCCTAATATAAAAGCATGCACAGTTAAAAGAACACAAACGGTAAAATTTTTTGCTGTGCAAGTCTGATGAAAGATCTTCACACTCTTCAGTTTATAACAGGGGTGGCCAAACTTGCTTTGTCTAAAAGCTACAAATGATGAATTTTAGATATTATGGAGTGGAAAGAGCTAATTTTGCTTTAATTTTAAAAAAGAAAAGATAAATCATCAATTGATGGAGAATTCAACACGTTTTTAATCTTACTTATTTTTATAAAATTGCCATAACAGGGTTTCTACGGATTTCACAGCTTTTGCTTCCCTAACTTTCCTTGACATCTATCATGCTCTTTTCTGACTTTTTAAATAGCATGCTTTCCTGAATGCTGCATTTCTATTTTTAATTTTACATCCTTTAATTAATGACCTTTTATATATTTTGCCCCTTTTTTACAAATAATAATAATAATAAAATCAATATACACAAAAATATTATTTGACATCACTGGATTCTAACAAAAACCATGTTTGATAATAATTTAGGATAAAATTAAGAATATTTCAACTGAACAAGATATGTTAATAAAGGACACATTTTAAAATTATTTATACGGTTAAATAAGAAAATGAAAATAAAACAGTTTCTACAATTAGGTTCAAACAGGAAGTATTTTCTTTATTTTGATGCATTTCCCTGACCTTTCTTCAAATTTCCCTGACTTTTTTCCCAAATTCCTGACCAAAACTCATTTCCCTGACTTTCCAGGTCTGTAGAAACCCTGCATAAAAAAATTATATAGATAGTTCGAAAAAAATATAATATTTATCTCAAATTATTTATTTAATACAATACCAAAGTCAAATGTTATTCAAAAAATACTTTAAGATTTAAACTCCTTTAAAAAAAATGTTTCATAGAGTTTATTTAATAAGCTCTGATATTTAAATAACCTAAAATGCAGTGGGAGCTCAGGTGACTGATTTTTTTTTTTTTTTTTGGTACTTCATATTGTTGTCAGTCTTTGTATTCGATAATTAAATTTACTAAAAGTAATCATCGGAACTGAACTACTACTGGTTTCCAAGAGCCAAGCTATGTCCACCCCTGGTTTATATGTTGAACAGCCCCGATCTAGATGATTCACATCACAATGGAAACTGTAAGGCTTTCTCTCGAGCTTCAATGTCTTCAGGGTATTTAGCCAGAGTCTGTTCATTAGGAACATAATAACTTCCATGAAACGATTCAAAGTATCTACCAATTCCAATGTGAGGAATTGGTGTATTTCCTTGATCAATTTCTAAATCCCCTAGGGAGAAGAAGAGAAGCTCATTAAATATTATAATAGCTTTTTTAAAAGTTGTACAGTAATATATTTACAAATAAATTAAAGAACTTTAAAAGGAAAAATCAATGAATTTAAAATTGCACAACAAAATTAACAATCATAATATTTGTATACTCATTATTTAAAAAATTGTATAATACAATTAGTAAAGAGATTCTCTGGATTAAGTCCCAGACATTTTTTGTTGATTTCCTATCACGTCAAAAAATGCATGTAAATATGTATATCTAAAACCAATATTATCTTGTTTCTTAGCAAATGAGCAATTTGAATTTTGAAATAAACTTAATAGAAACACTATTTTACATAAACTTTTTGAAAAAAAATCATACAATTTTACTATGTGGCCATAATTTTACAAATTAGCTAATATTACAGTAATTATTAGCTATACATCATTAGCTATAATTACAGTAATTATTAGCTATAAATACGCAATATTAGCAATACTTATTAGCTATAATTACAGTATAAGACCATAAATCTTATACTGTATATCCAAAAAATTGATGCATATCATTATATGCATCGTTCCTATGTACGAAGCCTTTCAAAAATACAAAGGATACAGAAATGCTAGACATCTTTTAATTTAAGAACTTCTCAGTTACACGCAATTCTTTTATTCAATTTTGAATACGTATGCATAGCTGCCAATCCTCCAGATTTCAAGGAAGACTTCCTGATTTTCACCTTTCCTTTTGTACATGTTTTCACTTGTACATTTTTGCTTTCAGTATGTATTTTGACTTGCTCATATTATAACAGCTAGAGTTTGTTTTTATACACATTATAAAATGTTAAAAAGAAAAGTTCAGATAATATTGAGAGTTTTAAAAGTTTTGCCACAAAAATGATTAATACTTTTTCCCCTCCTTCCGAAAAAAAAATTGCAAAAAGAAATCGAAAAAGAAAATTTCACTTGCTTTTACAGAAATCTAAATTTATCATACACCACAGCCCATCTCCATCAACATAGAGTAAAAGTAAATAACTGGATTTCATGTAGGCATAAAAATATTTACAAAATTTTAACCGTACCCTGAGCAAGATAATTTTTGCTACCATTTTCCATCAGCACATAATAATAAGGTTGCCCACCTCGGTATGTGTCGTTAATGATCACACTTCTCTTCAACAAATCTTTCATGAAAACACATGGATAATCCCAACCATAAATGACACAGCGGTATTTATACCTGAAATGGAAATATAGCAACATCAATAAGTTACATGCAATATGATAAAAGTGGCTTATCCATTAAGCATGCACACCCTAAAATAACACAAAACTGGACAACCTTCTGCTTTTCACATGAATTTTACTTGTTCAAATAATAACGAATGTCCCATTTCAACTTTCTCCTTCCTCTTCTACATGTCTTGTGTTCACTTCTGCTTTTGTCACACTTTAAAATAAACTTCCCAATCCTTGCTTGTATCACGTAATTAGCTTCAGCTTCCTGCTGAAGAAAAGAGACTGCAGACAAGCCAGAGCCTCTGTTGATATGCAACATCGCAGCATAGGATAAAGTTACTTACATGAATAGGATAAAGTTACTTACATTATTTATTTCTTTTGTAAGACCCGTCTTAGTACCTATGAATACCGATCTAATTTATATTAATTCAGACACTGATTATTTGAAAATGAAAACCCTCAGCTACCTAAATAGTAGTAATTGTTTTAAAACAATTTATGTGAAGATGGGGATCCAAATTTTATTGGTTAATTGAATACTGGTTAACCAAGAGCTTAGTGTGTTTAAATTTTTTTATCACTGCAACTTAAAAATATGTAGTATAATGGGTATGCCAAAAAAGTTATAACGAACTTTAATTCCTTTAAAGGGAAGGGGAGGATAGCTCCACGCACACATTCACCATAACATTTAAATACGAGTGTTAATTGTGGTATAAGTGAAAGACTTATGTTATATTATTAATTTTAGTAATACTATTATATTTTGATTTTGATGCAATGAAGGTCATTACATCCAAGCATATACAGGAAAGAAGTAGAAAATATTTATTGTATATTCATACATACTACCTACATACCACAGAGTGTCTACTAAATTTCTGAAAGTCAATTTCCTGACTTTTTCCAGACTTTTCGGAGTTTCTGGAAAAAAATTCTTGACCATAGATGCATTTTATTTTGGAAAATCTCTGAACTGTATCACCACATTTTTATATTTGATTATTTTACTACAACTTACTTGAAATAAATCTTCAACTGGAATATAGTTTTTGATGTACTTAAGTTAAGACAGAAAAAAATTACTATGAGTTTTATGCAAAATACTAGTTAGTTCAGATTTAACTAATACTGACCAATACTACTTGTAGTATTAGTGAATATTGAATTGACCAATTGAGTTTCAAAGGTGGTACTTATGTGATATGCCTAGATGACAATTTTAAATGCAGACGCCAAATTTCAAACACAAATTTTTATCTTTTGGTCAACCACACTTCAAATCTGTAAGAATACAGAGTGACAGTAATGAAAATTTCTATATTTTATCAGTGGTCATAGACATACCATTCCGTCACAAGAGATGCCTCAACACAGAATGTAAAACAGGTATGAGTATAGCATACCCCAAACTTTCTGACTCATTCATTCTATTTAAACGTAAATCATCTTTATCAACCTTTTTTTATTCTCTGAAGTCTGGAAAGAGATAAAAAAACTGCCAAGAAATTTTTATACGAAGAAAAATAATTCTTTCAAAGAATTTTCCTGGCCCATTTTGCATTTTCCAGGCTTTTTCTTGACTTTTCTGAGTTATTTCCCATTTTCCTTGCATTTTCCAGACTTTCTTGATTTTCCTGTCTGGTAGACACTCTGTACCAGCTAAATTTCAGCGAAATCAGATGCGCTTTATTTGTAAAAATCAAAATATCAAACATAATTATTTATCACACATTTTTAAAATTACTTTTTTTGTCTCATGATCATCCCAACAGCATATTTCACACCTTTTGATACATCACGTAACTGTGCCTGAAAAATAGAAGTCAATTGATATTAGCAAGTATAAATGCACCAAATATACAACACTAAACAAATCATACATTTCTTCAAAAAGGCTGGTGTTATGCTACAGCATGTAATGCTTTTAGAAATTGTTATTTAAACTATGTATGGTCATCCACCCCCACCCCCAAAAAGAAAGACTTGTTCATATTGTAGACATAATACTTGCGATTCCACCTAGCGTGGAATGAGTGTGTAGTAGTTATAGGCAAGTTTGACTACATATATATACAGTAGAAAATCCAAAATCCACATCCAAAATGTGCAAGGCTCTAAAATACGCAGTGTCTGTTCAATGCAAACAATAAAATCCGCCTATCTAAAAGGTGTGAATTAAGAAAACCACAGTGTAACCATGGAAAAAAAATTAAATAAGAAATTCCTCTCAAGTTATATTTTAGAATTTGTGAGTTCTGATGATAACATTGATAACCTCAAGATGACTGAACGTGGCATAATTGATGCTGTATTACACTCACAACATTATGCTCTAACAGTGGCAATTCTGAAGATGCTCAAATACTGATAAAATAATATTCGATGAAGGTTTGCACTGAGAGAGATCTCAGATTTTTAAAACAACAAAGCTGTGTTACTGAATAGGAAATAATGACAGTATGCATGGAGGAAAAAATTATAATTAGAAAAAATTATTATAACCCAAACTAATATTCAACAAATGCTTAAAAAGTTTGAATAATTTGATTCTAATTATAATCTAAGTGATATGATTTGTTTCTTTTGTTTTTTACTTTTTTAATCAAAGTGGAGGTAAGGGGAAATTAGAAGTTTTCATATTTTATTACCCAAAACCTGTAAAATTCTAAAATCTACACAAGGTCTGGAACCAGGTTGTGCAGATTTTGGAGTCTTCTACTGTGTCTTGTATATACTTTTTTCCCCCCTTGCTTGAAGATTGAGACATATGAAATCATTAGCAGGCTTTTAATCATCAGCAGGCTTAAAATCATTAGCAGTACTTTTATCCTAATTAACTTTTAAGATAATTTTAAATATACTAGCCACCAAGGCGGCCAGCTTCGCTGCCCCATACCTTACTCAGGGATGTTAACTCCAACACTCGATTTGGGAGCACCCCGGGAGCAGAAAAAATTTCATCAGAAAAATTCCATTTGGGAGCAGAAAAATTCCATTTGGGAGCACCTCAAGAGCACAAAAAAATAGTTTCCGAGAGGAAAACTAAGATTCGAGATCAGAATTAACATGATTTTGGAGCATAAAATTGAAGATTTAGGAACACAATAAATGCATACAAGAAAAGCAAAGTTTGCAAGCAAACACCATTTGCTAAAAGCAAAACACTATTTGAAAGCACTTTAGGAAAGCTCTGGAAAAAAAAAGGGTGTATACAGGCTATGCTATCAGAAACTTGGTAAAAACAATACATGGATTTACATGGACGGAAGGAATTTTTTTTTGTGTGTGTGCGAAACTGCTCTTTTTAATGGTTTTCATATAAATGCTAAATGGAAAGAGAGTGGGAGGGAAGTATTTCTTATATGCAATGGTACTTTTAATGCATGTTCGAAGGTTGTAAAAATACTAATATTTAAATGGTAGAATTACCATTTCTGCCGTTTATATCATTCTAGAATTATGTATTCAAATTTTAGTCTATTTTAAAATAAAGATTTTAATTACGGATCTATAAATGAAATTCGTAACACATTCTGAAAAATTTGCGGACGCACTTTGGCTGAACATGGGCCCAGGGGCATCGCCCCGCCTGCCCCCTCTCGTAGAGCCTGCACACACACAAAAAGAAAAACAGTGGTGTAGTTTTAAGAAAAAAGGTTTAGGAACACTCGCAACTGAAGACTCAAAAATCATGCGTCCATTATGAAAAGTGAAGAACGCTTACTTTTGCTGACATGAACTCGAATGAAAAAGTAGTGAGACGGCATCTCCCCGCTCATGATCTTCACGAGCCGAAAATGTCTAGCCCGGCCCGGCATTTAATCAAAATAAAAAATTCAGACCTGGTCCAGCTCGTATATTAATCATGATTTAAGGAAGGGGGGGGGGGGAATCACAAGCCAATCGTTTGGTCTTGTCCAAATTTTAGGAGAGCAAAAATTTCCGGAAAGGCTCGATTTTGCAAGCGCAGAGGACCGTCTTTAAGAGTATACGCTTGTTCCGGTCCATTCTAGAAAATGCTGAGGCCAGCCCGTGCCTTGAATAAATCGTGCTGCAAAAGCCTGGGCCCGCACAGATCTCTACCCCCCGCGACTACACCACTGGCAGCGGATTTCCGGATTATTTTGAAATGAAATATTCTATTAATTCAGACAGCCTAGATTCCGATTTCTAAACCGGTCATGCTTCCAATTTTCATTCTTGCTACGGGCCGGGTCATAAACCGTGATTTTTTAGGGGCTGGGACGTCACCGTAATATACTGTTTTCTTTACGGACCGGTCTGGTTTAGATCAGGGGCGGCCCTGCGGTACATGACACCCACTCCACCCTGCAAACGTAGAAAAAGACGTCCCTTTTACTTTTTTCAAAATTGCTTTTATGATTTTAAGTTGGAAATCGTGCCCCTTCATAAACAAAATACGGTGCCCGTTGCGATGATTACTTGTTTGCCTATCTGGCCGGCCCTGATTGAGGTGACTAACAAAGCCCGACTATTCCGATCCGGGGCGGGTAGAATGGCTTCGGAATGCAGCTTTCGTACGCAGTTTAAATCTTGCTTTACTGCTAACTAGCTTTCCATACACGCTTTAAAAGATAAATGAGCGTGGCAAAAATTTAACAAAGAGTCAAAATGACGTATTCGGCGCAGACCGGCGCAAAAATCGGCTAAAAGCGCAATGTTTGTGCTTCGGCGCACCCTGAAAGAGTCAAAATGACGTATTCAGCGCAGACCGGCACAAAAAACGACTAAAAGCGCAGTTCGGCGCAAGAATTTGTGTTTCGGCGCAGCTCGGCGCAGAATTAACATCACTGCTTACTGTTCTTTATACTCAGTGCACTGTTGGCCAAATTATTGGACTCATTTAACAAAAATCATGTTTCTTTGTTTTAATAGTATTTGTCATGAAATTTATCAGGCATGAAAACAGCTGAAGAGCAAAAAAGAGGAAATACACGTGGACGTATTTTGCGGCAAAAATTGAAAAATTTACGTGCACGTATTTTCAGGCATACATAACAAGGTTGATAATGCGAAACTATGGAACAGGGAAATACTGTGTGAGCTTAAATTCAACCACTGCTAAATTACATGGTGTACTAAACAATTTCTACATCCAAGATCAAAACAAATCATAAGTCTCACATCCAAATTTCAGACTATTCTTTAGATATAAAAAAAATATTCTGGAAAAAAAAATAATTATTTTAAGACCTACCTTTTTTTTTTTTTTTTAATTTTTGATCAGAAATGGAATGTAAAAGTATACATATGGCATTGGCATTTTCTAAAATAAGCATTCAAATAATAGAATAAAAGTGAAGTTTTCTTGGAAAAAGAATAATTCTTTAATAAATGTATAAATATTTTCTCAGGTAAAATTTTAGAATCTTTGCAGTCTTGTAGCACATCAGCACACAGAAGTGTAACTTATGACAGGGGACATATGTTCTGCTCCTTCCTATATCTAGCTACAAAATACCAACTCACAAGATTATGCTTTTTAAAATTAACTGTAAAAATAATTACAAAAGAAAAACCTGCACATGAAAATAAAACGAAATATCGATTCTCCTGATTTTCAAATTGAAGGGAAAATGATATAGAAATCAAAAAACATATTATGGGAAAACTAATACTTTTCTGAGTTGAATTACTAAACTAACTGAACTAGTTGAGTTACTAAAATGCCTTACATTTTAATTTAACAATAGAATAACCTCCATTTTATGGAAGTAAACTAGGATCTTCTACATTAATTTCTTTTTTCTCGGGGGGTGCGGTCGCCCCCCCTTTAATCCGCCCTTGTTTCTTATTAAAAAAAAATTAGTGTATTGATCTTGCTTTTTGATCGTTAGTTAGCGCGCAAGATCCAATGAAGCCGATACTAACAAATTTATTTCCGTAGAAAATACAGCACATAGATGCACTTCAAGTGACGGCACGTCGACATGCAGGGAGCATTTAAAATTTTTTCCCCCATTATATCGTTTAAAACATCGACGTAGTTACAGGTGCGGACAAACTTCGTGAAACCACTTAGTAAATGATTAGTAAAAGTAATATTTTAATTTATTTAAGAGGGCGATACGCCTTGCCCAGAGACGGATTAATGCAATTTTATGGGCGGCTAGTTGAAATTTGTCTATTTTATGGAAGTAAAATAGAATTTTTTTTTTTTTCTCTAGCAGAGGAGTAATCGCTCCCCACCAACCCCTTTAATCCGTCCGTGGTCTTACCATTAGTTAACTTTTCACGAAGTTACGGTACATATTTTTAAGTAAAATCCGCATAACTGTTTAAAAAAGAAAATGCAAAAAATAACCCAGTGGCGGATTATTGAAAGTTTGTCGGGGAAGGGAGGGGGGGGGGTTAGTTAGAAGATTGACAAATACATCCATTTTATGGAAGTAAAATAGGATCTTTTACATTAATTTCTTTTTACTCCCCCCCCCCCATTTAATCCGCCCTTGAAATAACCAAAACTCGGAAATTTTTTGTTTTCTTTTGGATTTCTGAACAATAACTCACATTTTTAAAAAAGCATTATTCTTTTATTCAGCAGAAAATAAAGATGTGTACGTTTTAATAGCTATAAATATCGAAATATTTATTTATTGGAACTAATACACTATTCTGTTTAATTATTACTAATGATTATTTATTTATTTAAGAAATAAGTATATTTACGTATAGGTATGTTAAGTATAAGTACTTACTTATTATCCCGGCGGTCATTCCTGTCAAACTATTTTTTCGTCAAATGAGTTGCCAAACGAATTCAAAACCATTAATAATTTCATGTGCCCAACATTTATCTGGGCAAAAAATCGCTCGTCTTGGCGGACCGCCGGGATAATACGTAAGTACCGTCAGGGTGCGAACTGATCATTTTCCCCAGTGGGGGACATTAGAAAGAAAACATTCTCCAGGGGGGGGGACACTTGAAAAGAAAAAGGAGGGAAGGTGTAAATGCTTCACTCACATGATATTACATGAAAATGCATTCGCCGACACGTCTGGGAACTGACCTATATTAAAACAAGACATAAATTGTTTGTTCTATGGATTCACAGATACATCTGTTACTGTACCTGTATTGGAAGCCACTCTTGAAGGTTTTGAGCTTAGAAAAGGGACGAAAAACGATAACATACTACCTTCATTTTGACTTCTTGACTTAAATCCCAAATCTTCAATTGCCAGTTTAACATTTCTTCAGCAGGGGATAAATAGTATCCCTGGCAGGGATCATTTTATATTTTTCTAGACAGGGATATTACATTCGTCAGCCGGGGACAATCCCTGACATCCCCCCCCCCGTCAACTCGCACGCCGAGTACCGTATATTTAAACTATCATAAATTATTTTACTTCCTTTGCATGTTTAAGACCTAAAAGAATATAAGACTTATATTTTAAATACCATTACTAAAAGCTGCACTTTTATATAAGTTTATAACAAGTTTTATTTGTCGTGCAGACAGTCAGTTTGCTTTATTTAAACAAAAATCCCAGTTTTGCATTCATAAAATGTCTAGAAGTTCTAGTTCCGCCGACGATTTTTCCAAAACCAAGAAAATTTTTGGATCCGAAAATGGCCACAAACATTTCGTTTTCACTCCACATTTTTCTGATAAATTCGTTAACATCTGCCTTTTTCTCAATAATCCACAATAGAAGTGTCAGTTAAGCTGGTATGTGTCCATGGAAAAAAAAAATATATAGATTCATCAAGCAATAAAAAAAAATGTCGCCAGCAACAATAGCTCACCAACAACGGTTTTCCAGTGCCGAAAGGTCTTGATAGAGAATTATTGTTGTTTAGTAGTTCGCCAAGTACATAATTATGTAGCATATGCCTTTCGAAACTTCGTGAATCTAAAATAAGTATTTGCCCCTCTGAACTAAGTTTTGAATTTACGAACTGAGGAAATCAGTATACATTGCACTCAAGCTGACTGTAGGCTAGGCGGCTAGGTACGGTGCGAGATGCAGTGAAAACGTACATCCCAGGCGCCCATTATCGTCCTCTTGCTGGCGGCGAAAGATAGCTATCTCGTGAATTAATTTCTGTGGAGAGGCCGATAAACAAATCCAAATTTCGGCTAGTATTAGTTTCCTGTTCGCACCCCCCCCACCCCCCTTTTTCCTCAACCAAAATTACTCTGCTATGTTTGTCCCACTAAGTACGTCGTCGATTTAGGACATCTTTTGCTTTAGGTTCATAATCAATTTTTTTTTTTTTTTTTTTTTTTTTGGAAAAAGCGGAAAGATTTTAAAACATTTTCGAAAAGCAGAGGTCAGCCGAGAAAAAAAAAAAAGCGGAAATCCACCAAAAAGCGGAAGATTTTCATGCCTGGAAATTTAAGTTAGGGTTGCTACAAATTATGGGGATGTCATGATAAAAGCCAATGGTGGCAGTGCCAAGTACTAACATTTCAAAATTTATGAAAAGACATAATTGGTGACATTTCATTTCATAAAATTATTATAAAAATACTCTTGGAGGAATGAATAGTGTTTTCTTCTCCAAGAAAACTACTGTATTGGGCGATAACGTGCCTTACAAATTAATACAGAAATGTTTCTTAATTGCAGCTGCTGTGGGATAAATATGCCAAAGTTAGCAAACTGGTGTTTTATAGTATGGTTGCATTATTTAATACATATCCTTGGTTACAATAATAATGATGGTACATAACAAGAAATGGCTAAAATGTGCTTTAGCCCACTGAATGGCGACTTTTTTCTTTTTATATGAGATAAACATGCCAAGTATTGTAAATTCAATATTTTAAAGCTGTGAACAGATACGAAGGATCTTGCATTTTCACGTGTGTATTGTTGTTTTGTAATCTAGCTACTGCATGACATATGTAACCAGTAACGAATATGCTGGCTTCATCTGACGTCATTGAATAGCCTAATAACATGTGTTATTGTTATTAGGCTAATGTTTACATCTAGTTGTTGCCATCTGCAGTATAGAAATATAGTCGATTTTGATACCGCATACCTTACTGTTTTGTATAAGTCGACTAGTACACACTTTGTCTGGAGATGAATACTTATCATCCCAGGGATCCTTCGCTCCACTTTCCTCTACCCTCCCCTCTCCTTAGCTTTATCCTTCACTTTCCCCCTCGGCGTAGTTTCCTCTTTGGAGGTGAGGGCCCCCCTTTAGAAGCTGCAGCCACTCTATGCTGTCAGCTTCTATTGGCGGAAAACTACCCACGTGTTTGCCGTGCGTGGAGACCCGTGTCCCCGGAAATGGGGATCCTGGTAATTGAGGGGTCTTTTCTCCAACACATTGCTTTGGCCTCGGCTTCGGGTAAACGGGTGGTACACAGCGTTCCCCTGTGTATCAATCGACTGGTGGTACTGATTTCGATCAACTGCTAGGGATCAAGCAATCGGACATCTACTGGGCACGTCGTTAAGGGTGGACGCTGCCTAAGGGATGTACTGTGAGCGTATAGACCTGACTAGCACTGGTGTGCAATTGCACATCCCCTCGTTGGGCTCCGTGGTGGGTGGTGCGGTCGGGTCCGAATCTCAATTTTCCCCAACATGGATATGAAAAATTCTTCGTCTATCGTCAATGCTCCACTGTCAACTTGTAGTGAAAACATTGGATCATAATTAGTACACATGAACGCTCGATTCTTCATCGTACACTATGTTGAAGGTAATTTTAATGAAACATCCCCTTTTTTAATACATAAATATATCACCGACAATGTAGGAGAAGTAAAAAAAGTTAAAAAACTAAGATCTGGAGACCTATTAGTAGAAGTATCAAACAATAGACAAGCTTCCAAAATAATGAAAATTAAAAACATCGGCCTAAAAACTGTTACAGTGACCCCTCATACATCCTTAAACATCTCACGAGGAGTCGTATCAGAACCCAAACGCTTACACTGCTCCGAAGCTGAAATATTAGAAAACCTAACAGATGACAAAGTAAGTGCCGTTCGTCGAATCACCATCCGACGCAATAATCAAAACTAAACATATTATCTTAACTTTTCAGTCACCCACTATTCCATCTCATATTAAAGCCGGCTATTTATTATGCCCTGTGAGAGAATATGTACCAAATCCAATCCGTTGCTTCCAGTGTCAAAAGTTCGGCCATACTAAAACCTCCTGTCGTGGGTCCCCTTCCTGTGCTCGCTGTGGTGCTTCTGACCACGACAGTGAGTCCTGCTCTGCAGATCCAAAATGTGTAAACTGTAAAGAGGAACATCCTTCATACTCCAGATCTTGCCCGAAATGGGCGTTTGAAAAAGAAATTCAGTCCCTACGTGCCTCTCAAAGACTCTCATATCCGGAAGCCCATAAGATAATAGAAAGCCGGACACCAACACCTGGTTTATCTTATGCAGCTGCAACAAAATCAACTAAAACAATAGCAACTCAAACTGAATTACCAAAATCCGTAAATGTCTCCTTTCCTTCTGCAACAGCCCAAATACCTAAACAATCCATCTCTAATCAAAATAAATCCTCCACAGCTCCACAAAAACATATATCAAAGAAAAACTCTCAAAATGTTACCTCAACCTGACCACAAATAAAAAAGTCTTCGGTCTACAGATCAAAGTACAATAAACCCAAAATCAAACACGTTCCTCCACAACGCCCTATAGACGATACTATCCTACATTTGGACCCCTCTGACTCTGAAATGTCAGATCTTCCCATGGATGATGACGAAATCCCTAGCACCCCTCTCAAGCCTACGGGGGTTCGGAGCAAGATGAGCATCATCCCAAACACAACATGATAATGGCTCTGCTGCTATCCTGGAATTGCCACGGTTTTTTAAACAAAGTTGACGACCTCAAAACTATAATTTACAACCATAATCCCGCCTGTCTTGCCCTACAGGAAACTTTTCTCAAAACCAATAGACATACTAAAATCCGTAATTATACCATCCTTCGCAAAGACAATGAGCTCAATGATAGGGCCACTGGTGGAGTTGCCCTTTTGATTAACAATAGTTATCCTCACACTAAGCTCAATCTTAACACTAACCTGCAAGCAGTTGCCACTCGTATTCAATTAAAACAACTCACAACAGTCTGCAGCATATACCTGCCACCAAGCGAAACCATCAGCCAAACCTCCCTCAATAGTCTTATACAACAACTTCCTCCCCCCTTTCTCCTCCTGGGGGACATGAATGGCCATAGTCCCTTGTGGGGCAGCAAAGACACAAACAATAGGGGCCATTTTATAGAACAACTGCTAACCGACTTTTCTCTTTGCGTTATGAATAACGGTGATAACACCTATTTCCACCACCCAACCAAATCCTTCCATGCCATAGACCTCGCCATTTGCTCTCCATCTATCCTCCCGTTATATAACTTTTCAGTCTCTAACGATCTACATAACAGTGATCACTTTCCGATTTTCCTCTCACCTCTGTACTATAATCGGAAAGACAACTGTACCACTCCAAGATATAATTATGAAAAGGCAGATTGGCCCACCTTCACCCATTTATTCAATATATCCTCAAATAGTCTTGTAGGTTCCATTGATGAGGTCGTTGAGAAAGTCACCTCCCTTATTATCAAGGCAGCAGATGCCAACATTCCTAAATCGGGCATGAAACATCAGCACAATAAAAAACCGTGGTGGAATGAAACCTGTACTCTACAGGGATGTTAACTCCAACACTCGATTTGGGAGCACCCCGGGAGCAGAAAAAATTTCATTTGGGAGCACCTCGGGAGCAGAAAAATTCCATTTGGGAGCAGAAAAATTCCATTTGGGAGCAGAAAAATTCCATTTGGGAGCACAAAAATTCTATTTGGGAGCACCTCGGGAGCACAAAAAAATAGTTTCCGAGGGGAAAACTAAGATTCGAGATCAGAATTAACATGATTTTGGAGCATAAAATTGAAGATTTAGGAACACAATAAATGCATACAAGAAAAGCAAAGTTTGCAAGCAAACACCATTTGCTAAAAGCAAAACACTATTTGAAAGCACTTTAGGAAAGCTCTGGAAAAAAAAAGGGTGTATACAGGCTATGCTATCAGCAACTTGGTAAAAACAATACATGGATTTACATGGACGGAAGGAATTTTTGTGTGTGTGTGTGTGAAACTGCTCTTTTTAATAGTTTTCATATAAATGCTAAATGGAAAGAGTGGGAGGGAAGTATTTCTTGTATGCTATGGTACTTTTAATGCATGTTCGAAGGTTGTAAAAATACTAATATTTAAATGGTAGAATTAACATCTCTGCCGTTTATATCATTCTAGAATTATGTATTCAAAATTTAGTCTATTTTAAAATAAAGATTTTAATTACGGATCTATAAATGAAATTCGTAACACATTCGGAAAAATTTGCGGACGCACTTTGGCTGAACACGGGCCCAGGGGCGTCGCCCCGTCTGCCCCCTCTCGTAGAGCCTGCACACACACAAAAAGAAAAACAGTGGTGTAGTTTTAAGAAAAAAGGTTTAGGAACACTGGCAACTGAAGACTCAAAAATCATGCGTCCATGATGAAAAGTGAAGAACGCTTACTTTTGCTGACATAAGCTCGAATGAAAAAGTAGTGAGACGGCATCTCCCCGCTCATGATCTTCACGGGCCGAAAATGTCTAGCCCGGCCCGGCATTTAATCAAAATAAAAAATTCAGACCCGGTCCAGCTCGTATATTAATCATGATTTAAGGAAGGGGGGGGGGATCACAAGCCAATCGTTTGGTCTTGTCCAAATTTTAGGAGAGCAAAAATTTCCGGAAAGGCTCGATTTTGCAAGCGCAGAGGACCGTCTTTAAGAGTATACGCTTGTTCCGGTCCATTCTAGAAAATGCTGAGGCCAGCCCGTGCCTTGAATGAATCGTGCTGCAAAAGCCTGGGACCGCACAGATCTCTACCCCCCGCGACTACACCACTGGCAGCGGATTTCCGGATTATTTTAAAATGAAATATTCTATTAATTCAGACAGCCTAGATTCTGATTTCTAAACCGGTCATGCTTCCAATTTTCATTCTTGCTACGGGCCGGGTCATAAACCGTGATTTTTTAGGGGCTGGAACGTCACCGTAATATACTGTTTTCTTTACGGATCGGTCTGGTTTAGATCAGGGGCGGCCCTGCGGTACATGACACCCACTCCACCCTGCAAACGTAGAAAAAGACGTCCCTTTTACTTTTTTCAAAATTTTAAAATGGAAATCGTGCCCCTTCATAAACAAAAAACGGTGCCCGTTGCGATGATTACTTGTTTGCCTATCTGGCCGGCCATGATTGAGGTGACTAACAAAGCCCGACTGGTCCGATCCGGGGCGGGTAGAATGGCTTTGGAATGCAGCTTTCGTACGCAGTTTAAATCTTGCTTTATTGCTAACTAGCTTTCCATACACGCTTTAAAAGATAAATGAGCGTGGCAAAAATTTAACAAAGAGTCAAAATGACGTATTCGGCGCAGACCGGTGCAAAAATCGGCTAAAAGCGCAGTTCGGCGCAATATTTGAGTTTCGGCGCACCCTAAAAGAGTCAAAATGACGTATTCGGTGCAGACCGGCGCAAAAAACGGCTAAAAGCGCAGTTCGGCGCAAGAATTTGTGTTTCGGCGCAGCTCGGCGCAATCGGCACAGAATTAACATCACTGACTCTAGCAAAAAAACAGCAGCAGAAAGCCTGGAGCAACTTCCGGCGATACCCCACGACCGAAAATCTAGTTCTCTTTAAAAAAGCTAAAGCTTACGCTAGAAAAATAAGGCGGCAATGTCAAAGGGAATCGTGGATAAAATATGTCTCTAGCATAACGCCCAGTACCTCTAGTAAGGAGCTATGGACAAAAACTAAAAGAGCCATGGGAATCTATAATAATCCTTCAATATTCTGTCTGTCTGTAAAAAGTAATATTATTTCGGAAAAAAAAGAAATAGCAAACATTATTGGTCAGACACTTGCCTCTATCTCCTGCAGTACTTCCTTCTCAAATACTTTTCTGTCATATAAACAACAGTCCGAACAAAAAAAAAAAAAAATTTAAAACCTCCTCCCATTTTTCTTACAATAGCAATTTTACCATCAGTGAACTCAGATACTCAATACCGCTCCTGGTCCTGATGGTATTACTTACAAAATGCTGAAACACTTGTCCCATGACTCATTACAAATCGTATTGCAATTATACAATAGAATCTGGAATGAACAAACCTTTCCTTCCTCCTGGAGAAATGCAATAGTTATTCCCTTTCCTAAAATTGGGAAAGATTTTTCTAACCCTAGTAATTACCGTCCCATAGCCCTTACTAGTTGTCTGTGCAAACTAATGGAAAAAATGGTTAATGCTCGCCTTGTTTACATTCTAGAGACTGGGGACCATATACATCCCTTTCAAAGTGGCTTCCGCAAAGGCAGGTCCACAATTGACAACATTTTAAATCTAGAGACACAAATTCGGAATGCCTTCCTTAGAAAGAATCATCTAGTGTCCGTTTTCTTTGACATTGAAAAGGCATATGACGGCACATGGAGGTACGGCATACTCCAAGACCTCTATAATATAGGCTTTCGAGGCAATCTACCAACTTTTATAAAAAACTTTATCACTCAGAAACTTCCGTGTCAGCATCAATGGTACTCTATCTGATAATTTCATCCAAGACGAGGGTGTTCCTCAGGGCTCCGTACTTAGCGTCACCCTCTTCTCAATTAAAATCAATAATATCCTTAGACAACTGCCACCCACAGTCTACGGCAGCCTTTACGTCGACGACCTTCAAATCTCCTGCCAGGGGAAAGATATGTGCCTCATCGAACGGCAGCTTCAAAATGCCATAAACCGCATCTTAAAATGGTGTGACACAAATGGTTTCACTATATCTGCTGAAAAAACTGTATGCACCCATTTTTGCCGGAAACGTGGGATCCACCCCGACCCAGAACTTTATCTGGGTAATAATAACATTGTTGTGAAGGACTCTGTCAAATTTTTAGGACTAACTTTCGAGAAAAAACTAACTTTTGCTAATCATATTTCTGACATTCGCAGTAAATGCGAGAAAAAGCTTAATATTTTAAAGGTTTTAACCAACACCTCTTGGGGGGCTGACCGTGACGCTCTGTTACGGATTTATCGTGCTGTCATACGTTCAAAAATGGACTATGCAAGTTGCGCGTATGGGTCAGCTTGCAAATCAGTGTTAAAAAAACTGGACCCTGTGCATCATGCTGCACTCCGCATTTGCTCTGGTGCTTTTAGAACATCACCTGTACATAGTCTTTACGTCACCTGCCACAAGCCATCTCTCACCCTCATCCGTCATAAGCTCTCATTAAACACATACTTTCGTATTCTTTCTCATCCTTCACATCCATTAAAGAATTCTTTTATAGATACTCATCTTGACCGTTTTTATGCAAATCGTCCCATCTGTACTCCCCCTTTGGACTAAGGATTCGTAGGAGTCTTGTCGGTACCCAATTGGAGGATGTAAAAGTCTCTATATGCTCTTTTCATGATACCCCACCATGAAACATATCGCAGATACCTTACCTACAACCTTTCGGTGGCTTTGCAAAGCAGGATACTGATCCTAAAGTCTACCAACAGTTGTTCTCTGATCACAACAACAAATATGAAAAATATGAAAAACTATACACTGATGGCTCCAAAACCGGGACGTCGGGTCACGTCGGTTTTGCCGTCGTGGGTAAAAATCATACTGGTAGCTATACTCTACCTCCCTTTTGCTCCATCTTTACTGCCGAATTACTTGCCATATACGAAAGCCTTCTGTACATCTCGAGAACGAACACAAAGAATTTTATCATCTACTCTGACTCCCTCAGTTTTCTAGAAAATCTGAAATCCGGCTCCCTAACACATAACTATATGCATAAAGTTTTACACAAGTATGATCAGCTTATAAACCGTGGGTACAGTGTTCTCCTCTGTTGGGTACCCAGTCACATCGGGATCCCGGGAAATGAAAAAGCGGACACACTAGCCAAGCATGGGACCCTCCCTTACACCGGCACTCCATCCTACAGTGACATAAAGTCCAGCATCTCCAGCATTGTAAATGGCATATGGGTCGATAAATGGGACAATGAAACGGGGAACAAACTTCATTCTATTCGCCCAACTCTCGTACACTGGTCGTCCCATCCCTATCGCAGGCTAGATGTCATCTTGGCACGTCTTCGCATCGGACATACGCGAATTACTCATAAGCACTTACTTTTGGGCGAACCCGCCCCGGAGTGCCCTCACTGTCATACTCACCTCACCATTCGTCATCTTTTAACGTCGTGCACTGCTTTTAATAGTTTTTATCAAATACTTTTTAGCTGTTCTCATCCTAAACTAGACGAAATTCTGGGTGAAACCCCACATCGGAATCTATTTGCTTTTCTTAGACGGATCAATATTTTTTATTCAGTGTAACCTGTCCCTTTCTGTCTGACTGGTATCTGGATGGGGGCCCCCATCCAGATGCCTTTGCTTCACCTTTAATCTACTTTTAACACTTTTGAATTTTAACTTTCTCCTTTTTAGTCTTTACAATTTAGCTTTTACTCGATTTGTGGTACCTTTTATCTGAATACATCCTGATATGATTTTAACTCCTTGTCTGGCCTAGCATGTCGTTTTTGGACCTTGTGCCAATAAACACCAACCAACCAACCAACCAATCGAATACTTATCATAGTAAGTTTCTTAAAAGCTAGCTTCGAAGGAAAAAGTATAAAATAATAGCAAATTATAAATTTTACATTCACAAAACCTCATTAACAAATATCATGGACTATTTAGACAAATTAAAAAGAGCAGAAAATTTGTTGAGCTAATCAATCTTACTTTTATAGGTGGCTGGCTAATTCTGCGTGTTTCTAATGTATTCCAAGTAGATTGATATAAATAACTATCAATAAGAGGTGATGCTGGATTAGACGCAGCAATTTCTTGAAGAATACATCTAGCCTAAAAATGAGAAAAGAAATTTCTGAGAGAGAGAGTTTAAAAACACATATTGAAAAACAAACTACCTGTTTAAATCACTCTAATGTCAAATAAATTTAGACCAACAACTTTTTTATAACACTTAATTGTGTAATTACTTGTATGGCTGAAATGCCAACACTTCTATTTCACACTACACTTTTCCAAAAGATGATATAAAATTCATAATAAATTTAGATATGTTCTACTCGAATAATTAATTCTTGATAAAAATAAATATGATGTATTGCTAAGTCAGAATTACCCCCCCCCTCAAAAAAAATAAATAAAATAAAAACAATAATGAATAAATAATTAAAATCTTACAGTGCATTCCTTTACAACCAAAATAACTCACTTCTGTAATATTGTAGTCAAGACTAAGAAACAATCTAGCCAATAAAAGTTTGTGTTCCAAGTCATCTGGATTAAGAAGACATAATAATTCCAGAGCATTGCATATTGCAAAATCATCATCTAGCATCAAGTCCTTCGGTCCACAGTCAACTAAATAAAACGCCATCCTGATAAAAACCTAATCAAACGATAATGTAATTTGTAATCTTGACACCAATGTATTACTATACTAATAACATTTTTTCAGCAGGAAATTCAATAAAAAAAAAAAACAGAGCAGTAAATCTTTTTAAATTGGGGGGAGGGGGGCGACAAACTGAAAAATAAGTTCAAGTGTAAACTAAATGTCCAATTGTTAAGTAAAGGGTCAGATTTCACGGGGGCTACAGCCCCCTCGGTGACTGCTAAAAAAATAAAATAAAATAAAATAGGTTTATCTTGTTCAATCTTTTGACAAAATTAGTTAAAATTTAACAACTTTCAATTAGTACTAAATTTTACTTATATGCCTGTGCTATAAGTAATAAACTAATAAAAATAAGTGCATAAACTAACACAGTGCTTAAAAAAAAATTTTTTTAAGGGTCAACTTTTTGCTGTCTCTGAAAATTCTTGACCAAATACATTTTACTTAATGAATCCTTTAACATTTCCCTAACCCTTTAATTCTGTAGTTTTTTACAACAATAAACTAGAAATAAACTTTGATATAGTTTTAATTGTAATAATTTTATTGATACAACTAAGTTAAACTATAAAAAGAAAAAAATCTAAGTTTTGTATAATTAGTGTAGTATGCTCTTTATGTTGCATCTGTTAAATATTTCAATTACTTTTATTTTGGGGGGGGGGGGGGGAAGGGTAGTTTTCTTTCATTTCTTTCAGTTGGCTCCAACTGTTTTACTTGCACATTCTTCTGAATAGTGTTTAATTTATTTAATTATTACTTTTTTTCTTATTTTATTTTTATACCTCCTGAACCATTGCATTTTTTGAAAAAAAAATTCAGTTTCACTTCTTTCGGGTGAACTTAACAAGGTTTTACATGCATACTCTTTTGAGAAGTGTCGATTAATTCACTTATTACTTGTTTTTTCTTATTGTCATGCTTTTTTACATCAGGATTTTTGATTCCTAGCAGCAACATGAACACCTGTAAGAATATATTTTGTTATACGCAGTACTTCTCTGGGGGAGGTGTGTGTGTGTGTGTGTGTGTGGGGGGGGGGGGGTACTACTCTGAATATTTCATGAAGTTCATTAACATTATGTGTATCTAAAACTTAAAAGTTCCACAGGAACAACTAGAGCATCATTGAATAAAAGTAATTTTACTGAATTATAAATCTTTAAATCTTACTTTGATGGGAGAAACAGGCTCAGTCCATGATGGCAAAAAATTCTGGAAACCTGGAGCCAAATCAGCGAGATCATTAAACCTCTTAAAAGATCCTTTATCAATCACATCTATATAAGTGTACGCCTCTTCATTTACCAAACTGCAATTATAAAATATTCAAATCTAAAAAGAAGAGAAATTTAAACAAAAAAAAAAAAGATTAAGGATAAAAAAAAGAAAGAATGAAAAACATACATTGGTAATGAAATGCTTATGTGCATAATGTGTAGTTTTGACACAACATCAATTGTATCAAAACATGTCTAATATTTTCTTAAAATTTACAATTATATGCAGAGGCAACATTAATAGAAATAAAACAGTTTATTGATTTAATTTTACTGCTCAAATATTATTTGTTTCTGCGGGGTTAACATATCCAATAGTGTTCAAAAAAAATCTTTTTTAGACATTAAATGGCATACCAGCTTAAGTTGTTAGAAATAAAGACTTAAGCTTGTACTGAAAATTTCAAACAATCATATTAAGTTTAACAGACCTCTCAAGAACATTAAAATTTTCAGTTTCATACATTTTTACTAAAAATCCACATTTAATATAAAATATTTTAAAAATTATACTTGTATTATTTTGCATTTAAAAATTTTAAACAATAACAAAAAAGAGTAAATAAACATTACATGTAAAATAAAAATATTTGATAGCTTAATGTTTACAATTTACACACATAAGCAGTAACAGTCAGTAAGCTTAGATTTTTAAGAACCTAAATTTGTTAACTGTAACTGCTTATGCAGACAAATGTAAACATTATAACATTGTTTTTACTCTGTAGTCAACTGGTCATGGTTCTTTGAAATTAAAAAGACAAGGTTTTTGAAAAGTGGGAGGAAAAGAAGTGAATGAATGAGAAGAGAAAATGGGGGGGGGGGGGGGGGGGAGAAAAATTAGCCAAACAATTAATTTTATCAGTAGATCTTAGTACTTGTACAGAAATATGGTCAGCAGAAATTTAGACTGACAATGATGAAGATGACACAGAGAATGTTGAGTTTTGAGACCCAATTCAGCCAATACTGTCAACAACTGTCTATATCATCAGTGTCATTACTGATAGATGGTGAAGTAGCTTATGGCCGTCCGATATTAATGCTGCTAAAGCAAAAATTAAGAAAGCCTAAAAAAAATTACTGATAGATGATCCTCAGTTTGCAGCATGTTTGCTTACAGAACTAAGACCACACCTTGTAAAACAATGCCTATTATTGCCTCAGCAATACTGTCAGTTGGACTTAGTATTAATGAGCTGGTATAAACTGCTTCTATATACGAGTCACAAAAAAGTTATGACATTTGGAAATGGGGCAAAAATATCTGACAAATGCTACCCAATGTTTTTCTTGTGGCTCATTTTGATTGCAAACTGTTACTTGGCAACAAAAGCAGCGCAATTTGGTATCATATGCTGGTTGTCAAATCTGAAATGAATATACAGAAAATTCTGGATATTCCAAAGTTACCAGCAGGAACAGGACATGATATGAGAAGTGTCTTCATTCTGCTAATTCATGAAATGGAAAGAAGTGGCTAACTGGCTTGCTGCCTTGTGTTTGAGTCTAGCGGGACCGCAGACAATTACACTGAAAAATAAATCTTAACGAATTTTCTGTTCCTCAATATATTATACTTTGGGTGTTTCTTTATAGATTTCAAGTTGCTGAAAAAGAATATGCTTGCAAAAATTTTCTATCACCCTCTAATTTTAAAAAATTTCATTTATATGTTTTGGATTATATAGGATATCTTATAGCAGTTATAAGTTGATTACATTCTTCTTTCAGATGCATTCGACCTTTTTTTTTCCCATTTATTACAGCAGTAGAGCATGTAACAAGAGAGTAGAAACAGAATTTACTTTGATAAATTTAATATTTGCAACCTTGAGCAGAAGGCACTAGGCATCCTGTATCATTTCGGTTTCAGGCAAGGTCACGGCAGTTGAAGTTGTCTTTTGTCACGTGTGTACTGCTATTTCTTTCCTGTTTTAAGTCCTTTCAAATTAATTTTGTTTAGAAATGTCCTATTTTCTTTTAAAATTTGTGAAAAATGTCTAGAGCTTGTGTTAATGAACCTGGTTCCTTTTGCTATGTATGTGGGGAGTTAACTTTGAAAATGCATCAATGCGCTTTTACGCCACTAATAAAGACTGCCTATCACTTGTACTTGGATGTTAAGTAGGTGAACAAGATAACTCATTAGTGTTGTATACGATGTGCTAAAAACCTCCGTGCGTGGATGAATGGTACAAGAAAGAGTATGCCATTTGCAATACCCATGATATGGTATGAACCAAAGGATTACATAAATGATTAGTACTTTTGTATCACAAAAATTAAAGGATTCTCTGCAAAAAGTAAACATAAGATTAAGTACCCAGACTTACAATCAGCAATGCGACCAGTTTCAAATAGTGATGAATTACCAATACCGGAATTAAAACAAGGCGGGAGCAAATGCTGACGAAGGCTGCTTGGGCACCTGCCAAAAGCACTAATGGTCTGTGTTTTTAACCTTTTAACGGAGTTTTAAGGCTTTTAATTATGTTTTTAACTACAGAAATAGACAATCACAAGAACATGACACTATGAATTTATTTTATAGTAACATATGTTCGACAATCAATGCCTTTTTTTTTAAATTATTATTTAGAGAGCTTTTTCTAATATTTCCTGCTTTTAATATTCCATAATTTTAATAAAAAGGCGGGGAGTAAAAACACATTCTAATTAGTTTCATTATCATAATTATTGATTAAAAGTAAAACTGGAACACTGTGACGAAAATTTTGAACGGTAAAAATTTGTAATGGCAAAAATTGCATAATAAATCATTTGTTTTAAGTTTTTGAATACTTTGAGCTTTCACTTAATACACTTCAAACTATTTTATTTTATCAAATATCACATAAATAGAGGGAATAAAAATTAAAGATTTTTTTTTGGGGGGGGGGAGGGGGGAGGAAGAGACATAGTTTTGGAAGAGTGATATCCAAATTTTTATATCCCTGTTATTTTTTATTAACATTTTGTTAACATTCATATTTTAGATCTTTGATTTCTGGTAACCACAATATGGGACCTCAAAATTTACCGATAATTTATAAACAACAATAAAGAGTAAAATATGTTAATAGTTAATTATATATATCATACCTGCCAACTCTCCTGAATTTGGCGGGAGACTGCTGCTTTTTAAGCTATATTCTGATTTTCTGATTTTTGTTGCAAATTTCCCACTTTTAGATAATTTTGTGTAAAATCCCAACGATTATGAAAAAATTTATTGAGAAACGGCGATAATATCCATATTTTTTTTATTTATGAAGTGTGAAAATCATGGTCTAAATGTTCACCGAAAGACTGGGCTTTGGGCAAAAAATATTCTGATTTCTTATAGCTAGGGGAAAGTGAACAGTACGAAAAGATTTCCTTTCCAAATTTAGAGGCGCTGGAGTCTGAGGTGTAGGGAAAAGTGGGGAAAGTAATTACCGCAAATTCCTGCCACTGGCTGCAACGGTAACGAGGGAAATGAAGGGATGAAGAGATCTATCAGACTAAAATAGGTTGGTGTTGTGTTTATCGATTTGCAAGTGCACATGCACAATTAGTATACAGTTTATTATATTTTGATCACTGCACGTCTTTGATTTAAATACGATTGTGCTTTAATTTGATTTATCATGTCTTCTGGGAAAAGAGAAATATTACCAAACACTTAATGTGTTAAATTTAAAAGACTTTCCATGCATTCAAAAATTGAGAAAAGGCGAGCATTATGCTTTCTGTGTTGAATGTGTGACTGATTTTTCTGTATCCCATGGTGGCAAAGGTGACATATAAAAGCACTTAAACATGAAAGAAGAGCGATCAAAAATCATTGCAACAATGCAGGTAAATCCTTTTACATTAGCAAATGATGGGAGTAATGATTCAGATCGGTAATTATATCCTATCATCGCATCATTGTTTTTCGAAGAAGAAGAAAAATTGTGAGTAAAGTTCTAGGCGTTCCCATCTTAAAAGGTGATTCTACATGAGCAACTATAGAAAATCTTCTTTTAGAAACTTTGATGAACTACAATATTCTAGTAAAAAAATCTGATGTGTCCAACACATGACTTCCTTGCACGTCTATTAATTCAAAAATGTTTTTTACGCACTTCCTCTAAACTTATTTGTTTGAAAGAGATAAAATATCAATAATAGTAAGGTATAGCGATTTCTAGCCAAATATTTCGATATCGCCAAGTTGAGTTCAATTTGAAAGATTTCCTTCTGACACTTTATTTGGCGATATTTCACCAAAAGCCGACAAACTTGAGATAGTTTGCGAGATTTTTTGGATAGCCAAAGTGGTCATTGACCACTGACTTTCAATGAATTGAATGCATCCATACACCTTAATGTATTTAAAGTCATTTGGCTCACCCTGTAAATAAATTCCTAGTCGATTGCTGTCAAAAAAGATATTGAAAACAGTTAGATATTATAATATAGTTCTAAATACAAAAGTTCAAAATTCTACGGGTTAAAGTTTTAGAGTTATACAAAATACGAAATAATTTTTGGCACCAAATTTGGTGATATTTCGCCAAAACTCGCCAAGATCGATGACAAATGGCGATACTTTGGGCATGGACCAAATGACTGACTATCGCCAAATTTGGCGACATTTCGGCAAAACTCGCCAAGGTCGAGGACAGACGGCAAGATTTTGGGCATGTACCAAACAATGACTGACTACAATTGTATTATATTGAAGATTTCCATAGACATTAAAGTACTGAAATTCTTTTTGGTGGTCCTGTAAAGAAACTCCAGTAGATTGGAACCAAAAATCGAGATGCACAACTAGATGTTACAACAATCTTACATATGAAATTTCATAATAGTTTGAGTAGTAGAGATTTCACAATAGTAGAGATTTGAGAGTTAAATATGCACACACGTACACCAAAAGTCGCCAAGCTTGGCGACTTTTGGCATAGTTCTTGAGGGAGGCACGTGACCGTGGTCGGACCATTACCTAACTTATATGGTAGGACCGTATTGTGCTTGAAATGGATGAATGCCCCTAAAATTGCCATTGACCGTAATGTATTGGAAATCTTTTGAGTGTTCCTGTAGCAGAACTGTAAATGATAAAGACACTTTTTTCAATGGAGAAATTCATTTTCTAACTCTTTACAGCATATATCACTCCTGAGTCGTTTGAAATAGCCCAAAACCTCTAAAAAAACGCTTTGATGAATGTCGGCCCATAGAGCGTAATGTATTTCGAATCTTTTAGGCGGTTCTGTAGATAAACTGTCCAGTCGAATGGAACCGAAAGGGGAGGTGCACAACTAGATGTTACAATAATCCTAAATATAAAGTTTCAACATTCTACGCATAATAGTTTTTGAGATATGCGAGTTTAATGAATTTCGGCCCATTGAGCGTAATGTATTTCGAGTGTTTTGGGCGGTCCTGTAGATAAACTATCCAGTCGAATGGAACCAATAGGGGAGGTGCACAACAAGATGTTACAACTATCCAAAATATGAAGTTTCGACATTCTACGCCTAATAGTTTTTGAGTTAGGCGAGTTTAATGAATTTCGGCCCATAGAGCGTAATGTATTTCGAATCTTTTGGGCAGTCCTGTACATAAACTATACATTCGATTGCGACCAAAAGGGGAGGTGCACAACTAGATCATAGAACAATCCTAAATATTAAATCACAACATTTTACGACCAATAGTTTTTGAGATATGCGAGTTACATACATACGTACGTACGAACGTACGTACGTACGTACAGACGGCATGGAAAAACTGACCACAATAGACTCGCCGCTGGTCAAAATGAGTTGCAGACGCGTTAATATGATCATGCATGCTAGCCTACGATGAGATGCATCGAAAAAATTCTTAAAATTAAATTTAGAGGTAGTCAAAATCGGTTTTTTTGTCGAAATTTGGCCCCCAAAATTTTTCGGGATCACATTACTTCCTTATACTACGTACAAGGAAGTAAAAATGTGTTGTATTTGTGGATGACAATGCTTCTGTAATGACTGGCAAGAAGTCTGGTGCGGGTGCTATTTTGTGGGAACAGTGCGAAAATATAGCTATTTTAGGGTGTACAAGCAACCTTATTAATTTAGCTGTAGAAAAAGGTGATGCATGTCTGCCGCTAAATGAAGACGAGCTCTTGGTCGACATATTTTATTACCTGCAAAAGAGTCGCAAGAGAAAAGAAAAACTTTTAAGTTTCAACTGCTCCATGATAAAGACACCAAATTTCTAAAACATGTTCAAACAAATGAACAAGTGCTTGACAAGATTGGTTGAACAAGGCAGGTTGTCAGCTTCTTTCATTCTGAAGTAAGAAAGGACAAAGAACCTTCGCGGCACCCTTGTCAGGCTAAAAACATTTCGGGGCACCCTTCTCAGGCTGAAAACGTTTCGAGATAGGTTACCTTTGAAGCAATATGAATATGAAGGTTAGAATAAGACAGTTTGGATATATATTTCATTGTTTCTTTTATGTTTATAGGGCTAGGCTAACTATTAAACTCGCTTGGAAAAGGGAAATATGTAAAATTTTGCCCCTCCCCCCAATCTCAGGAAGTTCCTGTAAAAGAGAGGCGACTGGACACTGAACTCTTTCGAACTTGATGGAAATATTTTTGATTTACCCACTTCATCATCGGGTTGGCCAACTTTTTGGTAGGATATCGGTTCAGAGGAATTTTTTTGATTATACTCCCCCAAAATGAATATCTCCATGGCACCCCTAGCATACGCTTGCGGCACCCCAGGGTGCCACGGCATACAGTTTGGGAACCTCTGCATTAACAGATGAAGCTAATAAAGCATATTGCCTGAATTTGATCAGGTGAATATTAATTTACAGTTCCAAGCACCGCTAATACACAAGCACTAATACATAAATGCCAGGCATTTTTATATTCAAATACGTGGTTACATAATTAACAAATTTCCATTAAAAGATGAAGTTATAAAAAATGCAGAAGTTTGTAACCTTAAAAACATCAGAAGTGCATCTTCTTCAAGTTTTTTTTTTTTTTTAATTGGTAAATTCCTGGTATTTTTAAGCAAGTGTAGTGAATCTGTTGATGACCTGGAATCAGAATTTTCCAAGCTGCAAATATTTGATATTCCTGAAGATGGTTGGTTGGTTGAAGTTTAATGGCACAAGGTCCAAAAAAGACATACTGTGCCAGACTATGTGTTACAAATCATCAAAAATTAAAAGGTAAAATTTCGCTTACCTTTTTCTCAGATCGCCGCGGGTTCTAAAACTCTAGAGGAAAACTTATCAAAATTAAATCGAACTCCATTTCTGTAAAACATAACACAAATATTTTATCTCTACTAACACTTATACAAAACACGAACAACATTGAACGAGGACTCTCAAGAAACTACTACATGAAAGAGAGAAAAACAGTAGGGGGGAAAAATCAGTCACATGATGGCGTGATCCATGCTGAACCGAAACTTTCTGTGCGAGATGGGAAGGCACCGGGGGTTCCTGACATCCTCCCACCTTTGAGTTTCAGCCGTTTGAAACTCAAATCTGAAGTCTAGCTTTGAATAATCGTCCATACCGGGATCGTCTAGGTTCATTATGGGATGTTGAATTGTTATTGTCATTACCACTTTGATTAGTCCCGCCCTCATTTGTCTGATCAGCAGAAAAGGAATTAATGTGCACGTTAGTGTTGGGCTGCTCATCTTCTTTATCAGTAACTTCTAATTGAATCAGTCTTTGGACAGGACGTAGAAATTCACCATTTTTCATTTTGACTTTAACAAGCCGTATATATCCGTCTTTAGAAGGATAAACTTCTAAGACCCTGGCCATAGGCCAATCTAATCTTTTGGTGTTGTCGCTATACTGGGAAATCACAGTCCAGTTAATTCGTTTCAATAAATTGTCGGCACTAACAAAATTTGTGCCATTATCACAGTAGACAGTTGCTGGTCTGCCTCGGCGCGAAATAAATCTGCAGAACGTTTGTAGGAAGATGTCAGTTGTTAAAGCAGTGGCTACTTCTAAGTGAACAGCTCTGAAAATAGCACAAGTGTCAATAACTATGACTATCCAGGCTTTCTGTCTGCCACAAAGAACTAAAGGACCAGCATAATCTATACCAGTTATTTCAAATACACTTCCCTCTTTCACTCGGTCTTCTGGAAGTGGAGCCTCTGGAACTGGGTTTGGTTTAGAATTGAATCGCTTGCATTGCACACATTTTCTTATGACCCTTCAGACCGTTTTTCTGTATTTTAGTATCCAAAAATTTTCTCGCAAATGAGACATTAATACAGTCGAGAGCCAAAAATCCACCGACCTAAAATCCGCAAACGTCCGAAATCTGCACACCTTCTCTGATGTAAATAATGAAATTCGCAGTCATCCACCAGTGATGAAATTGTTGAAAAGTGTCTTGAATCCAAAGATAAATATGATTCTGATGAAAACTCTGGTAATAATAATAATGAAATCCATTAGATAAAAGTTTAAAGTTGGAAGAATACCTTAAATTTTTAGAACAGCAAAGTTCTGTAACAAAACAAGAATTAATGATACAGTAGAACCTCGATTCATCGATTTTTATGGGGTGCATAGGAATAAACGATGAATGCGGGAAAACGATAAATGCGGGTTCAAATGAAAATAGTAGAAAGCAATCTTTATGCATACACGCAATGACTGTATAGCAACAAATACTAATTTGTTACAAAAATGTAAAACAAGTAAATCGAAAATGAAAATTAAGTGATACTAATTTTAAAAATTCAGTAATTTTATGTGGGGTTATTCATATTTTTTTTAAATTAAACAGTCAATTTTCAAGATTTACAATACAATGCAATTTTATGTTTGTATAAATAAGTTCATACAGTTTCAAATACCATTATTATACCATCAGAAAAACTTCGTACTAGTGTACTCTCAGCCTCATCGGCATGAATCTTATCCTCTGCTTCGCCATTATATTCATTTTTTGCATCATCATACGTTTTTCCCTGTTTAGACTCATGTCATGCCTCACCGTCTTGATTAATGGAATTATAATCATTATAATTCGCGCTATGTACATCCTCTTCAACCAACACGCAACCACTGTTCATCTGATCATCAATGAACCAAGAAGCAATTACAGTTCGTATGCCATATGAATTCACTTACTGTTCAATTTCATTTTGGTCAGAAGAAACATTTTACAATGATGAATGCAGGAAAGCCACTTTTTGGTGAACGATAAATGCGGGTTCCTTTAATGTTATTCGAATACAATTTGTGCAGGGACCATAGAAATAAAACGATCAATATAGGAAAACAATGAATGCGGGAACGATAGATCGGGGTTCTACTGTAATATACAATTTGCAAAAATAAATAAAAAGAAAGAAAAAGGAAAAGAAAAAAAAAAAAAAACTGAAAGCAGAAAAAAGTAATATTTTAAAACAAATTACCATAGAACATGCTTTCAAAATTAGAAAAAGGAGTATTGAAACCATTTGCTTTGCTAGTCTTCACATAATGTTTTCTTTTTTCTCCTATGCTTTTGTATTTAATGTGAAAATATAAGTGAAATACTTTTGACTGTGCTTTTATTTCATTGCAATTGTATTCTACTTTTTTAAAATTAGAAATGTAATGATTTATCTTTTATGGCCCGAAATCCACAAAATCCTAAAATCCGCACAAGCCATGGTCCCAAACTGTGTGGATTTCTGGCTCTCTACTGTATTTGAATTCCAGCATGTCCCATATTTAAGTGCTTTGATCGAATAAGTTTTTCTACAACAGGATGCTCAGAAGGTAGTAATACTGGATATCTAAAGTTCTCTGTGTCTTTTCGCATCAAAATACGGGTCTTTACTCGTAGAAGTCCGTTGGAATATATACAGGAAATACCTCTGAAACGTTTGTCATCTGGTCCAACAAAGGATTCTCTATGCACTATTTTCAGTAGCGATGTTTCAGCCTCATTCAGCTCACTTGATGTAAGGATGCCTGAAGTTCTCATGTTTGGACATTTGCAATTATTGAGAAATCTTCGGACCCATGCCATTACTCTAATGATTTTTACATAAGATGAATGATCATAAAGTCTCTGAACTGAGTTTTCAAGATTAATCGCACTTGCAACAGATTTTCGCTTCTCAGAATTCACTATTTCAAAGTCAGGAAATGATTCCGATTTCGGCCAGTCTTCTTGTGGGGCCCTCAGCCAATCAGGACCATACCACCATTGGGATTCCTGCAATGTTTCAGCATTGCAGCCATGTGATGGGAGGTCCGCTAGATTTTTCGTGCCTGAAACGTGATACCAGTTCTCAGGATTGCTAACAGTCAAGATTTCTTTCACCCGATTAAAAACAAAAGGTGTCCAGTTTTCATTCCTTTTGACCCAGTAAAGTGTGTTTCCCGAATCAGACCAGTAAAATGTTGGAATATTATCCATCTTCAATTCAGTTTTGACACTCTGAGCCAGTCTTGCACCGATACAGCATGACATCAGTTCCAATCGGGGAATGGAAACAGTCTTCAAGGGTGCAACTCTGGAACGAGCTTGGACAAGTTGGCAGGATACGATACCTTCAGACTCGCTTCTCAAAAATGTGCAAGTTGCATAGCTGCGTTTACTAGCGTCACAGAACACATGCAGGGTTAAATTACTGTTCATGCTAGGACAAGCTGTGAGACATCTTGAAACAGCAATATCTTTCGGATGACATAACTCTCTTCTCCATTTTTCAAACATTTTCGTTATGGATGACGGTAATTCACAGTCCCAAGTTACTTTCAACTTCCAACATTCCTGAAGCAGGATTTTAGGTTCCAATGTAACTGGACATGTAAAACCGATTGGGTCGAAAATTTTATGAACGCTTGACAAGATCTTTCTTTTTGTCACTGGAGAGTCATCTTCAGGGATTTCTCTCAAGTCGACTGCTAAAGAATCATCATCGAGTTTCCATGTTAGACCTAAGACATTTACTTCTTTCTTTTCAGATGATGGCAAACATTCTTCTTTTGGGCAGGTAAGACTGTGCTCCCACCCGCGTAATTCAAATTTGGCAGAGCAGAGGAGAAGTTTTGATTCTTCAATAAATTTTTTAAGCTCGTTTTCATTATCTAAACTCGTTACGGAATTGTCAACATAAAAGGATTCAGCCAACTTCTCTGCGGTATCTTTGAGATTTTCGGGGGCATTTTTCAAATGGTACTGAATTGTAGCTCCTAACAGGAACGGGCTACATGAAAGACCAAATAACACGCCGGTGCTGAAAAATTGTAAGTCTGGATGGAACGTTCTTATTCCACCACAGGAATCTGAGAAATGGTCTATCTCGTTCACTGAGTGAAATCTGGAGGAAGGCCTTCTTTATGTTGGAAATGACACTGATTTTCTTCAACCGGAATCTGTTAATCACAGCTGGAATCAGTTCAACAAGATTCGGTCCCTTTTCTAGGCAGTCGTTTATTGATGGAGAATCTTTTTCCCGAGCTGAGCCATCAAATACAGGTCGTACCTTCGTGGTTGAATTTTCTTTCAAAACAGCTCTGTGAGGTAGATAATATTCGTTTTTGGTTTCTGAAAATGGTTCAATTTCTTCTATGATTCCTTCTCTTAAGCAGTCTTCAAACACCTCTAAATTTCCAGATTTCTTCAGCGAGTCTGTGCATTTTCTCAGTCTTCTTTCTGCAATAGTTTTGCAGCTGGGCAAAGGAGGGTGCCCCTGAATCCATGGGAGACAGACTTCATATCTGCCTTCTTCATTTTGCTTGATATTTCATTCAAAATGTTCTTTCGCGGCTAATTCGAGGTCTTTTCTAGTCACCTTTTCTCCTGGATCTAAAATCCCTAATGTATCCAGATTCCAAAGATCACTAATTTTTGCTTCATTTACGTGCAGTGATAAAACAGTCTTTGTACTGTTATTAATGTCATTTTTTCCTGTTTTACCAGAGAGTGTCCAACCCAAACGTGTTTCCATGCATACTAAGCCTGATTCTAATTGTTTGATTTTACCTGTGTATAACTTGCCTAAAACATCACAACCAAGGAGAACATGAATTTCACAGGGCGAATATTCATACAACAAATTTTCATCTTTACCAGTCATGTCTGACAGAAAAATTTTGTTTTTCTTTAATTCTTTTACAAAGGAGTCATACGGAATTCTCGAAACGTCAGAAAAAAATTTTTGTTGATCAAGTACCTCAAAGTTACAACGATATTCATCATTCAAATCACTTAGACGAATTAAATATTTACTATGCCTTTCTGTCTTCTCGATACCTCCAAACAAACCATGTACTATGTTCTCTTCCCCAATGCTTTCGTATTCCATTAAAGAAGCAGCAAATTTCGATATATACGAATTTTGCAAACCGCTATCACAAAGCGCACGCACATTTTTAACTTTATTTTTACCCCTCAAACGAATCACAAGAGTTTGCAAAAGTACTTCACGCAAGTATGTTTTGTTAGATAACGCATAGTCTTTATCCCTTTGTATTTCTCCCTTGTCTTTTTTGATTGGCTCATTTTCACCCTTATAGTTAGTCTTTTCTCCTGGGCACATTATTTCAAAATGGGGCCGTTGACATAAAATACATCTAATTTTAGATTTACACAACCGAAAAACATGGTTTGATTTCAAACATTTGAAGCACTTTCCCTTTTTCAGCAAAATTTGCTTCTTTTCATCATGAGTCATATGATCAGCATTTCTACATTCTGAACTGAAATGTGTTTTATCATCGCAAAATGCACAAGTTTCGTTTTTAACTCCTGAAAAATTATACAAATCTGTAGCTGAAGGAAAATTTCTTTCTTGTCTGGACGGTATCAAATTGTTATTGTCAAAGGAACGAATTTTATTCGACCTATCTTCATGTGATTTTCCGAAATGTCTCGGTTTATTATTTTTATACTGTGTTTCAGCCAAAAGATAAGCCCGTTCACGAGACTCAACCTCCAACTTCAGAAATTCTAACAAGTCGGTTATTTTATTTTTATCCGAGCTATGATTTCGAGTAAACAATAAAATTACGTCATTCGAAAGAGCTTTAATTAAAATAGGAAACAAAAGTGTTCCATAGCTATCGGGCTCAATGCCAAGGCTTCTCAAAGAATTAATTTGTAGATCACATGTGTCAAACTTTCCTCAGCGAAACCACATCTTTGGAATTTCGACATGGCACCATATGGAGGAGCGCAGACATGTGTCTGTCTATGATCAAGTCTTTTCGACCGAACCGCGATTCCAATATTTTGATTGCCGTACTGTAATTTTCATCGCTGGTTACTAATCCTGAAATTGCCCTCTCGGCTTCTTTCGTCAAATAGGATTTCAAGTACGAAAACTTTTCCACATTTGATAAAGAACTGTTTTCATGGATCGAAATTTTAAATCGTGACCAAAAATCAGTCCATTTGCAAATATCCCCGTCAAAAGTTTCAATCGTCAAATGCGGTAACTTAATATTACACTTTACTACATTACTTTCAATAACAGAGTTTATCTCAGAAGAATTCACATTTGTTTCAATAACATTAGACTGTACAGTACTTGTAGTTAGTTTCGTTTTAACTCTATTCAATTTATTTCTACAAAGTATATGCTTTCGTCGTAATTTTCAATGAAAGTGAGCTCTTTCTCCAAATCTTCCGTTTTTGTGAGTTCAAATATTTTAGAATTTAATTCCTATAAACATTTTTCTTTCTCGTTCAATAAATCAATAGAATCAACAATTTCATCCAAATTTAAGTTTGTATCAATTAACATAGCTTCCACTTTATTAATTAATTTAGTGACAGAATTTCTTGTTATTGTTCTAGCTTTCGATATTACAAAATCAAAATACAAATTCACATTAAAGAACAAGTTGCTGACACTTCTTTTTTCTACAAACTTAAAAGTCTCTGTCTTCAACGTTTAAATTGTTATCTAATTTTGATATCAAACTTTTATTTTAGTAGAGACTCTAATAAATCTTTACCTTAATGGAGTTCTGATTTTCTTAAAGCTTTTCACATTAAATATTACGATAGCGGCAGGGGATGCCAGATGTTACAAATCATCAAAAATTAAAAGGTAAAATTTCGCTTACCTTTTTCTCAGATCGCCGCGGGTTCTAAAACTCTAGAGGAAAACTTATCAAAATTAAATCGAACTCCATTTCCGTAAAACATAACACAAATATTTAATCTCTACTAACACTTTTACAAAACACGAACAACATTGAACGAGGACTCTCAAGAAACTACTACATGGAAGAGAGAAAAACAGGAGGGGGGGAAATCAGTCACATGATGGCGTGATCCATGCTGAACCGAAACTTTCTGTGCGAGATAGGAAGGCGCCGGGGGTTCCCGACACTATGTGTAAAATATTAAAAACAGGTTTTCTCCAAGTAAAAAGGTCTTGTATAAAGTAAGTAAGGATAAAATCCATGAAATCTAAAAAGGATATTCCTGAAGAAATTTCAATGAAGAAAGGTGTGATATCTAATGGTATCATATTGGAAACATTACAAATGTACTTGGTGAACAGTTATTTAAAAACATTTCACATATAATGTTAAGTATTTTAACACTACATCATAGTAATGCAGAATGTGAATGCATTCTCAGTAAAATAAGAAAGATAAATATTGAATGTCATACATCTATTTCAGACGAAACCTTAGAAAATTTTATAATAATGAAATGTTCTTTAAATGGTAAATGGTATGAGCAACAGCTTGGCCATAAATTTTTACCTAAAGCTAAAACTGCAACGTAATTGAAAAATAAAGCATTTTTTTTTTTAAATAAATGTGTGTTTTTATTTCATTCTTTTATTATTATTTAAATTTAGGAAAACTAACTTATATTGGTAAGTAGACAACTAAATAATTATTTATATTTGTACTTTTTTGTTTTTTATATTTTTCCCTTTAACTGCATTTCTTGAAAGGTAAAAATTGAAAAAGCATGTTACTCTGGAAATCTGATTTTTTCTCTTCGGAGGTTGGAAGGTATGATAGATATATTATCTGATATAAAGAACATGCAGTGCATTATATATAAGTTGTTTACTTGAAAAAAGTGGGGAAAAAAGCACTGTATTTTTAAAACTTCAAAAAGGGGAAAAAAAAAGTGCTGATTTCTTTTTTAAATTTGTCTTTCTTTTTAAAAGATAAGCTTGTCAGGTAATCTATACATGCACAGCTGTAACATGTAAGTTTAGAGGAGATGGTACAATTTTATTTACCTTGGATATTCATGCCATTTCAAGAGAAAATGACCAGGAAAATTGACTGATAAGCAGGATACACCTAATTTTGCTGCAACAGCTGAATAAATGATTCCAAGTGTTATACTTGTACCACATCTTGCTGTCAACACCTTAAGAAAGTTAAATGGTCATTTAAGAACAGTTTCTGAACATATACCACATAACATACCACAAAATCATAACAGGACAAAAGTTTACCATATAAATTCATACATACATCATTGTGTGACATCCAATAAAATAAAGATTAATTATTTTTATCTTAATTAAAAAAGGAATAAAACTTATTTTCCTTTCATGTACAATGTGACAGTTATGTAAAAAATAAATAATTCCATTTTGAAAACAACTCTTACTTTTTTTATAATATTTCTAGAAAACTGTCAGAGAAGAAAACTAAAATTTTGTTTTCAGCAACTTTTTAATTTAGAGGTGAAAGTTTTTAATTTACAGCTTCAAAATAAAAGATGCTCAATACTTTTTTTTTTTATTATACAGTTTCAAAATGAACAATGTTTCCATTTACTAATGCCAATAACCAAACAAGTTTAGACAATGTTTTAATTGTGCTTATAAATATAAAATTTTGGTGCAATTAAGACATTTATTCTGGTGTTTTAAAAAATAAAAAAGCAATGCAATATTTAGCATTTTTAAGAAAATATTACAATAATTAAAATTTTAGTTGGGGTATTAAAATATGGACCAGTAATTTTAAAAGGACATTCTTCACTAAAGTCTAAAAATGCATTTTAAACACAAAAGCCAAAAAATATAAAAGGCAATTTAATCATGTACATTCTTATGTATTGTATTTTTTTAAGTAAAACTAGTGGGTTCCACCAACATTAGTTCAAGATATGTTGCTCATAATTACCATATCAAATTTATAATTAACCCTCTAATTTTTTATTATCTTTTAGAAAATTGGAACTAGCATCTTAGAGTGGCAAAAATGAAAAACAGCTATGCAGACAAATACCACAGAAAGCTATGGCTATCTGTTGGTCAAAATTTAAGTACTGTGTATCATTTATTTCACTGGTAAAACAGTGAAAATACAGAATGTCCTCAATAAAGAAAAAAAAAATGAAGAAAATTGCAGGATGAGTAAATTTTGCTACATTGAAACTGTTGAGAGATTGAAGAATTGTCAGATAAACAGCCAAAGGGTTAATGGAGTTGGACCTTAAATCTAACCAACATGTGCCATTTTGAAAACAGCTAGACTGCTGAGATTTAATAAAAAAAATAAGCTTTTGAAAATCTCATGGTTAAATTTTTTATTTGTTAGTGGATTACAGCCAATTATCTAGGCTGAAGCTGATACCCTCCATCGGGATCTTTCTAAGGGGTCCTAAACCGTATTTACACTAAGTTTCAGAGAAAACCACAGAAAACTCCAAACGGCTATGTTGACAGACACATCCAGACTTTGAACCAGGCATCTTCAATCTTTCAGTTCAGAGCGCTATGTGCTTGGTCATTGGTGGGGCGATTAATTTTTTAAACAGGCACATTTTAAAAGTTTCTTTAACTACACACAGGACAAAAAGTACTCATTTTTTAAAAAACTTAAAAATGATAAAAAATTCATCTGCCATGAATTTACATTAAAATTTTGAAATATGTTATGTTTAACATTGTACAAAAATGGTTCAGTGAAAGAAGTACTATCATAAAAAAAGCGGGCAGGGTTAAATACACTCTTGCTCTAAAACTTACAGTAACGCAGAACTGTACAGTTCCAATAACTGAGACTTTCATTTTAAGTTTAAAAGCTACAAAAATGAAACACTACTTTTTTTATTAACTTGGTTAACTTTTAGTAATAAATGCAAACACCATTTCACCAAATAAGTTTTGCAATAATCAAATGCAACAGGTGCTCCTTTACAGTAAGTCAGCAGACTTTGGGGCAATTGAAATAAGTTGTCAAATTTCAACTAGTATACTTACTTTATCAATATATGTAGTTTCAGCTGAATAGCAATCAGCACTATTGCTACAGAACTGTAAATCTTCAAACATAACAGTACTGACACAATATAATATGTTCTTGCAATGTTGAGGAGTCCATAGTGATGAGCTAATCATATCCCCTGAAACATGAAAAATAAAGCTTTACAAATGCATCTACAATAAAAGATTTTTTAATTCAAATGTTAATACTTTTATTTTTACTACAAAATTATCATACTCTGTCACAAAGGTGTTATATGGAAAAATTTTCTGACTGTTTAAACTATGTTCTTTATAAGATTTCCTGAGTTTTTTTACTGTATTTAAATTAAGTGTGATAGTGTGATTTGATTTCAAACTTTACCTGATAATTTTAGATTTGTACTGCTTATCAGTCTCTCATACATTTATCATTTACTAGTTTATTGTAAACTACTTTGTTTTCAGTGAAAATTTTGAGTCTCAAAATATAACTTTTAAAAGTCTCTATACATACATGTAAGAATTTTTAAAAGAAAAAATATATTTTCAAAATAAAAAGATTACATATATTTTGTTTTCAAAATCATTTTAACTTTTTGTATGCTGTAGCAGTAATTATTCTGGGTCTTTATTTAATACAACTGTATGATCAAAAGAAACATATTTTTACTATACGACTCTTTCGACAACATTTACAATTTTTTTAATTCTGTAATTATCTTTACTCTGAAAACAAGTCCAAAAGAAAGAACTATTTTTAAAACATTCTGCACCCAATATTTTGAACATACTTATAGCTCTTTTGAAGGTGAATAATTTTTCCTATGGACTGACATAAAAAGTAAGCACATTTTTTAACGTATCCAGAAAGTTTTATACAGATAATTAATAAACTCACTGAACATAAAATAGAACATTTTTTTAGAACAAAAAACTGTACAAATCTTTTATACTAACATTACTTTAAAATAGAGATACCTAAAACTTTCATACTTGTGATAAAATTACACAACTAAAAAATGTCTTTCAAAAGGAAAAATCACTATCCAAGAATTTTTTGTGTTTTCTCTCAAAAATTAATGATTACTTTTTTTATTCTAAATTAAAATTCATTTCCAAATTACATTTTTTTCAAGTAAAAAGGAGTTAAATGTACTTAGATTTTTTAATTTTTTGGCAGATTTTTTAATATTGAATTTAATATATAGGCTAAATGGTCACAGTGCTACTTATAATCAAGTTGTTTTGTCTCATACAAAAATTAGATCATTCTGACAGTGAAGACCTTGATTACATACATAAACTGTAGTTCACTCATTGCTTCAAAGTTCCACTTTTCTCTTAATTTTGATCTTCATTTTAAAAAATAACCAATGCCTTTATCTTTTTTGTCCCTGGTGTAAAAGATTAATTAATTGACTTGTACTGCAGAACCCAGAGTTCTGAGAAGCACCTTTTTTTCAATTGAAGCAGATTTTATGAATATTGCTTGGGAGTAGGGAATGCAATCCAGCACTTTTTTTTTTTTAGAGGGATTGCATCTATTGTTGTGTCCACTGCTATCTCCCCTCAAATAAAATATTTTTCATGTATAGAATTAGATACAGTAGATGTATGTCTTACAATACCTAGGAAATGAAATTTTGCACTGTTTTACACTTTTCAGGAATTCGGAATCAAGATTTGTTAATCCTGCGGGCACCCGTGGGATTGACAGTTTATTGAAATAAAAATTAATTATAATAGAGAAAAGTAGAAAAAGTAAGATTGTAAGCACTATCGAGTTTAATACTTTATCTTATTTGATGATTAATACAATATCTTACATAAACATGAAAATATAGCCATGATATACTATTCCTGAGAAAACTGGATGGCATTCCCTACTTGGGAGCTAAACACTGAGAGCTTTGCTTCAGGCTGCCCACCTGGGCGAGGCATATGCTTCTGCATCCCCATGGTCGCAAAGGTGTGGTTGAGCAGCACAGGCCTTGACCCTGCAGTGGGCTGTTGCACCAATGTTTAACTTTATATGAATATTTCCCCGATAGAAAAACTAAGTATGACAAAATTCATTCTAATACTAAAATAAAACAGACAGCTTTTTATTAAACTGAAGAGAACAACTTATCAATTAAGATACAATGGTAAAATCTACATTTACACAACAGTTTTGGTGACAAAACTGTTGTGTAAACTTTGTACTGTTGACAAAGGGGGGGTAGAATGAAAAATACTGAATGAGTGACATCATTTGGCCCCCAAGCAAAATTGGCCAAGGGTGGAATCATGCAATATTTTTGGGCTCCCCTCGGGCAATCACTGCAATTATTTTGGCTGCTCACAAACAAACTTTATTGTTTATAGAATTTTTGCTACATTTTTTAATGATTTTACTGTTTTAATGAAAAATAAATTACAATTATTTATTCATAAGGTTGCCATTATATGGGAATGAAAATATGGATAGAAAATTACATTTTTAAGTTCAGGAATGAAAATAGATAAGGAAGTCGTTCTTGGGTGCCCAAGGGGAAAACATTTTTTGTTTCACTGGCCCATTTTAAAATCTCACTGACCAAGCCAAATGGGCAACATCAAACTTCTACCCTTGGGAGCAGCAGAATGAAACTTGTCATTTAGTGCACCTGCATTTTTAAGATTCAGACTTCAGAAGTTGCTCCTGTTTTATTTAAACATGACTATAACACAAATCATACATATAATCCAGTACTGCTTTTTTCGGGGAGTTTTGAAACAAGTACAAACTAGGGTTAAAATTGGGGAGAAAAATCTAGGCATTAATGGCATTTAACTATTTTTATTTATTTATTTCGTTTGCCAAACTGTTTCACATCATAAAATATAAGCAGGTAGGTTTTGATGACTTATATGTGTAATATTAAACAATATCAGGTCTCTTGTAATTAAAATTGCAGGGAAGAGTATTTAAATTTAAAATCAATTTTTATAACTGGTTACCTCTTCATTCAAAATAAAATATTCTGATACATTTTACACAAACATAAATCTTAAGCTTTAGTTACCTGGAATATTTTACAGATAGTTGATCTTTAAGTAAAAGTTGTTAGTTTAAAAAAAATATTAAAATTACAAGATAACAAAGATGAATTGCATTTCTTTCACTCCCAAAGTAAAATTTTCAAAACATAAATCATTTTTTAATAGCCTATTAATTAAACTTAAATAGTTTGTTTTTTTTTCCCCTCTAAGAGCAATGACACACCACACTAATATGTACATAGTTTTTTTTTTACCTTTCAATAATCCATGTTCCACAACTGGATGATGGGGAAAAAGCAGTTCGATTTTCTCAAAAACATGTTTTGTAATATCTTCAATGTCAGCAGAAACATTGGAAGTACACTTAGGAACAGTAGGCTGGCAGTACTGTGATATTAAACATGCACCTAAGGAAAAAATTTATTAATTAAAATATAAGTAAACTGAATCACTTGGAATAATTCCTTATCAAAAATCCACATTAACTTCAAAATCTATTCAATATACAATTTACTATTTTTAACATGGAGCACATGTTGTGATGTTTTCGTAATAAATATTTATTTCATCACTAACGCATTAATAATTTAGCTAACTATAATTTGAAAAAATGAATTAACACATCACAGAGCTGCAATTTATATTAAAACAATTCTTACTTCCATTGTGTATCAATATTTATCATATATTCGATATTTATCACCTTTCGATATTATGATGTTAAATATAAGTTTATTCAGTATTAAAAATATATTGCATTCAACAAAACTTGACTTTTTTTTTTGAGCAATTCATATGTATTATCTGTAGCTTAGATTTCCTCAAAATGTTATCAACATGTAGTAAATAGCTGCACGTCATTTTTTATACTCTCATGTTTTTTATGAAAAGGTATTGTGATAATGATGATCAGTACAAGGTACAAAAAATAAATTCCTAACAATGCGCACACACACATATACATACATATATATATATAAAATATGCAAAAATGCAGAATTTTGCATAATTTACAACTTTTTGCATAAACTACAACATTCTGCGTAAATTGCATTTTTCGTCAAACTTTTCATTTCTTAATTTTTTTTCTAAACATATTTTTTTCAAAAACCCTTCAACTTTAATCGTACTCCTCAGTTAATTGGAAATCTAAGAATTTGCTGAATTTATTTGCATATTCACAAAACAGACGAGATTTTCTAGAGGCGTGTCTTCTTGTAAATGTTCTAAGTTGGAAAATAAAGATTTCATCAACTCTTGGCACTTGAATGATTTCACACACATTTCCGCAAGTCAAACAACAGCAAGCAAGCAAATCTCTCTGTCCACGTATGCTTATTGTGGAAATTTTAAAAAAAAATTCTTAAAAACCAGTAAATAGTGTTAACATTCGGGACAAACTGTTTTCAAAAGATAATTTTCTCTTCTGTCTGATGATATGATGACCATTTCCTTACAGATATTATTTCTGCTCCTATCACTGAATATCTATGAAAAATTGCTCAAAAATCCATAAAATATGGAATAAAAAAATTTCTAGGCCAAATTTTGAAAAAAATCATTTTGAGGTGCACAACTTCATGTTTAGAGCTTCCCGAGTACCAAATTTGGTGTTTCTGCGTGAAGCCATTTGTCCGTAATGCCACCAATAGACACGCAGACATCTTTTATAATAAGCAGAGATCATGTGCCAAGGCAAAAAAATCTGGAGTGACTCCACTCGACTTTCCGAACACTTACGATTAAGATCATTACCAAGCACTTAAATAAATTTTAATCGATGAATCATTCAAACATGTATACCAAATTGAAACTCAATCGAATGCACCGTTTAAACGCTTGCGCACTTTCAAGAATTTCTCCTCATATGCCATTATGCCATAACATAAAAGAAAGATTTGTCGTAGCCCTTTAGGAGAACTATAAGTCCTATACACACCAAAATCAATACCGGTCTTGCAACGGTGGTTTATAACATGTATACCTAATTTGAGCTCAATCGAATCTACCGTTTAAACGCTAGCGCACTTTCAAGAAATTCCCCCATAGGCCATAATGTAAAAGAAATCTTTGTCGTAGCCCTGTAGAAAAACTATAAGTCCTATACACACCAAAATCAATACCGGTCTTGCGACAGTGGTTTATGACATATATATCCAATTTGAGCTCAATCGAATGCTCCGTTCAGGAGCTATCGTGTTCACTCACATACACACAAACACACACACACACACACACACACACACACACATACATACATACATCTCGTAAAAATAGCATAAATGGATTCAGAAGCCCTCAAAACGTGTAAAAACACCAAAATCTCGAAGTCGAATTTTTTCATGATTACAATACTTTCCTTACATGGTACATGTTCGGAAAGTAAAAAAAGTTATAGAGGCAGTACCGTGCAATGGAAATATAGAATTTAAATTTAGTTTTGTTCTCACAACATGACAAAAGAAAAACATCAAATCTTACCTTTTACTAAAGTTAATCTGTGTGAAGAGTCTGATAGGTAATCTTCCCACTGTAATTTCAACTGTGACTGACGCATATATCTCAAAGCTTTGAAAGCATAGTATTTACGAGTTAAATTCAGGTGACTGAAATATTAAAGTAAAATGGTGTATCAATAAGATATTGTAAAAGAATCAACATCACATTCTAAAAATACTATTAGGTTCACAGTAACAATAGCAAATCAATTACCTACGTGAATCATAGATAACATCTTCTAATTCACTAACAACAATGTCATAGCCTAATTTGTGGCCTTGTGCAATATCGCTGAAGTATAAAAAAGCCTCACTGGACACATTTTCATAATGATAAAATTTTGCAGATAATTCAGACAGTTTTTTAGAAATACATTTCTTAAAATCAAATCGTACACGAAATTCATGGTACCAGTTTGTAGATCGAGCATCATACAAAGCTGCCAATTCAGGCCACCTGTAAAAATATAATAAAAAATCACAACATTTCTTAATTAACTTTGCAAAATAAAACTTAACTATTCCCTTGCAAGCAATAACAAGTACTGTTAAAATAAGTTTATTTTAAAAATGTGAGAAGTATATATAAAGAATATTTATCCAGAGTTCCTTCTAGGCATATTTTGAGGTCGGCAGTTCCCTGCCTGGCGTTTTGTTAAAATATGTGCTTGCCCAGCCTGCCCTAATAATAAAAAATTGCACCTCGACAGGCCACCCTGTGACTAACACTGGCCCCATGCTAAAAATGTGCCCTTTTTCCAAAAATTGTCCCACTCCATTCTATGTGAAAATGATCCAGTGGCACACACAGGATTTTCTCTTCGAGGGGTTCCAATACATAAATCTGTGACACCAACCAGCTGAAAAAATGCGGATTTTTATATAGTTTTATCATAACCCCCTTATACTGTTTTTATTTATCTATCTTAATTGCTGAAAATAAGAATATGATGTCTTCTAATATATTTAAAATTACATGACGATTTAACGAAGAAAAATTGACAACTCTTTTGGGAGGGGTCCGGACCCCTTGGACTCCTCCTTGTGTGCCCCACTGAAAAGATCCATTTTTTTATGTACTCTATTAGTGTAGTGTTAACACTAGACCGATTTGGCAGGGTGCAGTGCCCGGTCAAGCCCGGTGCATGTTTTTGTGTTGAGATTGAAGTTGATTTGGTACTTACGTATTATCCCGGCGGTCATCCCCGCCAAACAATTTTTTTGTCAAATGTGCTGGTAAACTGTTGCCAATCGTATTCCAAACCATCAATAATTTCTTGTGTCCGGCATTTATCTTGGCGAAAAATTGCTCGCCTTGGCTGACTGCCGGGATAATACGTAAGTACCGTGGATTTAAACAGTTATTAGCGAAATTTGAACTTCTCGTGCTAAATACTTTTGAAAAAATGAAGTTGAAATTTCTAAATTTTGATATGTGCACTTCAATTATGGCCACTCTTTCTTTTAAAAATCCTGTTGATTTTATATTGAGTATGTACTAAAAACTCACCTCAGCAAAATTAACGCATTCGGGAATTGTAAACAAATACGTCTCCTAGGCGACGAAACTAAAATAAACTGAAGTTGTTCGGAAAGTCACTGACAACACTATGGCGTAGCCAGGATTTTGTTTCGGGAGGGGCACAGAGAGTTTTGTCCAACTAATTAATATTTTAATTATTAATTGTAATTAGAAATATTTTAATTATTAATTAATCTTAAATTTAAAAAATTTATAATTATTAATTATAATTAGAAATAATATTAAGTACTAATTATTACTAAAAATAAGATTCTAATTGTTAATTCTAATTATAATATTACTTAATTAGTAATTTCACAAAAATATCCTTAAATATATGTTTAAAGATGCTATTCAGTATTAATTTCCCGAGTTAATTAATAATTCTTCAATATAATTATCTCTGTAGATAGATGCTTATGTACCGGTTTGTCTGGCGATTATCTCAACCAGATAAGATTTATTTTTTAATCCAGGCCCGTATCTGCTACTACAATAAGCAAGGGCGGTTCTAGAGTTGCAGTCTGGGAGGGGTAATGATATTTTATAATTTTAAATAAACTCAGTGCTTCAGAGAAGCACTGACTATCGGGGGGGGGGGGGGGGGGGCAGAGAAAAGGGGACCCTTCTGATTGCACAATATACTTCATATATATGAATTTAATCACCTACAAAAACTGTTTTAGAATATTCTTCCGGTATAGTCTAACTATACTTGATTTTTTTACATACTGTTTGGAATGTGCATCATATTCCTTGTGCATTTGTCTTCTTGTTCATCAAAATTGAAATCTATGTTAAAATCGCCTAATCCCCGCCAGACATTCTAACTATACTTCATCTTTATTTACTCAAATATAGACACCAATATTCCAATTAAATAAACAGTAGGATTATGCAATTTCTCGACAAAGACGGTTGTGTTGTGGTATTACCGCCAATTATCAACACGTGGGCTCTAGGCCAAGGAGCAAGGTGCCTTCCGTGGTGGTCTTTCTAAGGGATCCTAACCTGTATTTATGCTAAGTTTCGGAAGAAACCACAGAAAATTCCGAACGGTTAGGTCGGCAGACGCGACCTGGTTTTCAATCAAGTACCTTCCGTCTCCCAGTTCAGCGCGTTATACGCTTGGCCACTGGTGGGGCACTCGACAAAGATGAAAGATATCGCTTCGGGGACTTATTTCTGTTATACTAATTTTGGCAATAAATCATCAAAAGTGGATCTTGGGGATTTTACACATTTAATCTGGCAACACTTGAAACATGATTCGCCCTTTTACCAGGTAGACAATGTCCTAAAATTAACAGCACTCAAGAGCTAAATATTACGTGAAAAATACCTTTTTTTGTCAACTATCCTTTATACTGGTCAATTTTTTTTTTTAAATTGAAAAAGAGTTTTAGGAATTCGTGTTCGTTACATCCCAATGCAAGTTTTTTTATGGCTATCTTCAATTTCCTTCAATATATGAAGACAAATATGAAAATGTTTGAACTCTAAAAAACTCTGAAAATGACTGTTATGTATTCGTGTTAGCTACATTTTAAAGCAAGAATTTTTTGGCTATCTCTTTTTCCCTTTGAGATATAATGGAAAATTTGGAAATAACATTTTGACCCCCTTATCCCCGTTTTGATGCGAATTCTAAAAAAACCTGGAAATGATTATAAGGCATTTGGGTAAAATCATACAAGCCGGTGCGCACCCCATGTAAACATGGCGACAGTCGCTGGAGCTTGGCGGCCGCCAAGCTCCAGCGACTGTCGCCAATCATTTTCCACTATCAGCACATTAAAATTGCACATATATTCCACTAAAAATGAGCAACCAGTGGACCAGATTTTTAACTAAAAAAACCTCAGTGGATTCAGCAACCTAGTTGTACAGCTATCTAAACTAGGCAACCAGTGGCCCGTTTTTAACTAAAAAAACCTCAGTGGATTCAGCAACCTAGCTGTGCAGCTATGTAAACATAGCTGCCAACCTTCCAAGAAAAAAATAAGGAACACAGCACTTGGTCATAAAATCAGAAATAAGGAACACAGTGAGTAGTCATGAAATGTACCATTAAATATACAATTAAAAATCTTACATTAACAAAATTCAATTATCATGTGTATAGAGATGATTTGCATATATAATCATTAATTCATAAAAATAAAATGTACTTAACTTTGCTTGTTTTCTACAATAGACTTAAATGATTAATGTAATAAATTCTTGAAAGAATAAGATAAATATCATTCAATTAAATTTATTGACTTATTTGACATATTTTGACAACTAAGCATCAATGCTTTGCAAAAAGCTGAAAATGTACATGATTTTCCTTTTTTTTTCTATTAATTTTTAAGAATACTTACACAGAAGCTGGAAAACGGAACGGCTTAAATACGTATTTACGGAACAAAGTTCAAAAAACGGAACGAATCCGTATAAAACGGAACACTTGGCAGCTATGTGTAAACTATGCAACCAGTGGATCGTTTTTAACTAAAAAAACCTCAGTGGATTCAGCAACCTAGTTGTACAGTTATGTAAACTATGCAACCAGTGGACCGTTTTTTACTAAAAAAACCTCAGTGGATTCAGCAACCTAGTTGTACAGCTATGTAAACTATGCAACCAGTGGACCGTTTTTAACTAAAAAAACCTCAGTGGATTCAGCAACCTAGTTGTACAGCTATGTAAACTACGCAACCAGTGGACCGTTTTTAACTAAAAAAAAAAAACAACAACAGTGAACTAAGCAACCTAGTTGTACAGCTAATGTAAACTGGGCAAACACTGGCCCGTTTTCAACTCAAAAAAACATAGGTGGATTAAACAACCTAGTTGTACACCTCTTATAAAGTCAGTATGATTAGAATAGCACATAAATAGCACTTATGAAAACATAAACACTTCAAATATCAATTTAAAATTCACATTAAAAACCTTAAACATCGCAAAGATTCGTTAAAAAAGAGCACTTACCTCTATTTTTTTGGTAAATAACCGCTCAGAAATGTCCCCAACACCCACCGGCTTATAACGTACTATATTTCTAACAAACACACACAAATTCTTTTCTTATATTAACATGACACATTTCATTCCCTTCCATCAATAACGCAAACAATTTCAAATTCCCAAACCTGACAAAACACGCATTCTTTATGGTTGCCAGTCACAACTACCACCGGCAGTTGGCGGTGCATCGCTCACTCTCGCGTCAGATTGTTCACCAATGATTTGTAAACAAAACATTGACATGTAAACAAAGCACCGTATACGGAATATAGTCCCTTTATTTCTCCTGAAAAATGGCTACTATCATTCCTTGACTGTGCTAATTGCGATTATTTTTTTTATGGGATACTTAAAAGAACAATTAAATAGACGTAAGGTAAGAACACTTTAAGGGCTTTAAAAAGCAATCAAAGAGGAAGTTGGAAAAATACCTCCAAAAACGGTCTAAAAAGCTCTTTTGTCTTGACCTAAACGTTTAATTAAAGTGTACTATGCTAAACGAAACCACGTTGAAAATTTCGTGTAAATAACTTAATTCAATAAAATTTTATGATGCTCTGAAATTGGTCACGTTATTTTTGAATCAACCTGTATTTTATAATGAAGATCACGTAAACACAGACCTATCATTATTTTTATAATTAACAGCGACGCTAATTTTAAAAAATAAAGCTTTAATTATATTGCACAGGCTGTACTAACTCAGTTTCTTATTGCAATTAATATGTCAAAATGTACAGTTTTATGCAGTAACACATAATTAACCTAGAAAACCTTATGACTAGATTTTTTATTTATCTTTTTATTTTTTAAAAATGCTTGTTTTCAATATAATGTTGCTCACAAATTTAAGATATTCTAAATAATGCAGACACAATATTAAAATAAGAACGATATAGCTTGGAAGAAAATCATCCAAAACTCTGGTCTCTGGAATAAAGTTGATCACTAGATTAAAATACCCTACACAATTCAAAAACAATATTAAAATAACAAAGATATGACTTAAGGAGAATCTTCCAAAACTTCTGTATAAGGTTGCTGACAGGATTAGAATATTATACTTATACAATGCAGGCACAATATTGAAATAACCCAGACATCACTTGAAAAAAAATTCCGAAACTCTGCTATTTGGAATAAGGTTGATCACAAGATTAAAATTTTCTGCACATTGCTAACAAACTAAGTATTAAAATAACACAGACGTCACTAGAAGAAAATCTTCGAAAATTCTGGTTTTTGGAATAAAGTTGGTTCAAAATATATAGAATTTTTCTACTTAAGCAGTCTTAAAAAATATAATTAATTGCAAATTTTCGACTTGAATAAGTGTTGAGTTGTACTTTATAATCTAATTAACATCTAGATTTAAGAACATCTTACATAATATTGGGAAGATTAAATGGTAAAAATAGACCGGATTTGATTTCTTAATAAAAAAAAAAGAAAAAAAAAAAACAGACGCACAAAACTTTCCAGAACAGATAAGTTCTTAAAATTATTGAGGGGGGAGGGGTTGCACTCATCGCTAGTTGGTAAGCCATAAGTGAGGGGGTGGACACTAGAGATGAGATGGACTCAGCTCGAGCCCAAACCAGGCTTGGGAGAAATTTCTTTTCTATTGAACGTATTCCTTGTAAACAGATTTTAAAAAGTGATTCATGGGAGAAATAAACTATATAATATTATTTGATAAACTTTAATATAACGAATTAGGTAGTGCATCAAAGTTTGCTGTTATATTTGTCTTTAATTTGCACAAACGGCAAAGTTTATGATATTCTACCAATGAAGTCATTGACTTTTATATACCTATTAGCTGAAATTTCGGGCTCGAGCTTCGACACCCTGCATAAGTACGAAGTTTTAATGTACAATTTAAAAAACAAAAATGAAATTAAGGTCTATTTAATTGTTTAACTTAGAAGAAAAATATATTTAACAGAAAGTTACATTTTAATGAACAACTTAATGTATTATTTTAGAATCAGAAAATAAAGGTATTAAGCTCCAATTTTTCAGATTAATTTCAAAGCAAAACTGCTGTTCTCATTGGTTGCGGTTTTAAATTACAAAGGAAAGCACTTATATATAAGAATATTTAATTTTTTTTAAACTGTGAGTAGTAAAAATATTAAGAAGAAAACATTACTGAGAGTAATTTTTATTTAAAAAATACAGACTTAGTGGACTGTTGATAGACCTTATTGAGTCGTGAGCCGGATATCCGAAAGAGAAGTCGGATATCCGGTGATTGTGATTCGGATATCTGATGATATTTCGGATATTGATAAATCAGCCGGATATCAAGTGCATCCCTAGATATTTCAAATATTCATTTATTCTTTACCAGAGCATAGAAAATAGTATTTATAAAATTTTATAAAACTTTAGAACAGAAAAACAAATTACAGATTTACCCTCTTGTCAGTTGAAAGGAAGGGTATAAAGGAAACATTTCTTAAATTACATATTAATGAAAATATGATAATACAAATTTTTCAACATACTTAAGAAGATATTATATCGCATGTATTATGTCATCGTTTATATTATTTAAAAACACACAGAGTATAACACACATTGAGTATTTACTTTAGTTTCTTTTCCTGATGTGCTTTCTGAAGTTTTCTGGAAATATCTATTCATCTATGGCTTTTTCAGCTTCCTGTAGATTTGAGTCTTCATTGTTAGCAGGCAAACTATGTATAATTTTTGGAATTTAATTAAAAATTTCTTCTACTCAACGGGCACTTTCTTGAGGCCATAATCTCTATTCGAACCCACCAACTGGACAGAACAGCCCACTATTTAAAAACACGAGCATCTGGACCTTGGGAATGGCGGGGAAAGGGCCAGCTTGTGCCCGTCCTTGAAATTTTATCCTTAGTAGAAAGAATTATTTTTGTATACACCATAGTTTGAAAATACCACAGGTGGCCATGAAAGCTGATAACACTTGGGGATACTTACTTCACAGGGTACAACAGTAACGAGCTGGGGTTATAGGGTGAGGGAAATTTTTAGTATCCCGGGAGTAGGATTTTGCCCAGATGTATATTTTTCTGGTGTGTAGGCGTGTCGAAAGTCACCTCGGATTAGTGATTAAAGGCACTTTTTAACCTTTTTATTGACTTGTTTTTTCCTTCGTTCTCAATGTGAAAGGATCTAGAAAACGTTTATCAGAAAGATTAGACAAATATCACACAACAAGGATTCTGAGACGATCCATTTTTACAAATTGCAATATATATAACTGAAAAAATTTCGGCCCCCCCCCCCCCCTGGCTACGCCAGTGACACTAAACACACCCGGTCGGCCCGGACAGCACACACACACACAACGGCTTTTATACATATTTAATAAAGTAATGAATTCCTATCCAATGTTAATATATAGAGTGCTTACGTTTGAGTATATTTCTTCTTCCACAATTCATTTGACTTTGATACGCTGTAAAATGTTTTTGACACAGATGATAACCGACAAATATCAACATAAGAAATACAATCACAGTTTAAAATAAGCTCAACAACATCATAAATATCAAAAATTGTCATTATTTTGCAATAACATATGAGCGATTTGTCTGGTCTTGGTCAAAATGTATAATGTATTTGCATAGAACACGGAATGATTCAAAGCATGAATCGCGCATTCGGAGTGATTATTTTCACCACCGTTTCAAGGCCATACAACCGGAAGTAGAGGGATGGAAGAAAGTATCGCCAATGTCGATCTTAAGCTGTTTTCGCCAAGAATATTATTTCGCCAACCATTCCGCGCGTATTCGTATCGTCGTATCGTTAACGTTGTTTTTTCCCGCTGAAACAGGAGCTGGCCCTCGCTGTGTTTTGATTTGTATGAATCGCCGGATCGTATATTCTTGGTATTAAATCTTATTATACTATTTAAATTTTGATGTTTTATGTCAATTTTCATCACCTTAAACTTGCTACCTTATTTTGATGCATACTTGTTTGTTTGTTATGTATTAATTTTCATTCTTAGCGGTCTTTTAAGATAGATTCGTTTTAATAATTATGTTGCAAAAATGGAATTTAAAATGGTAACTTTTTTTGTTTAACATTTCTTTGTTGTTTAATTTTCAATGTAATCTTCAATTTCGACCTAAAAACTGCTTCATGGGCCCCTGGAAAACTGTACAGTTCTGCTTGGTATTGTTCTCTATTTTTTAGTATACATTTCATATTTAATGTATTTTTTCGTGCAATTAGAATATTTCCTTTTTATGTTTCTGAGTTATGTTTGTCCTTTATATGGGGATTTTTAGAATAATATTTAATTCTTGGTGTAATTTTACTTATGATTTGTTTTGTTTAATTTTAAACAAATATAATTGCACTATATTCGTTTTAAAAATTAATTTTAACACTCAAAACTGTAGTACAATTTCCACCTTCCCCCACATTGCTTAATTTCTTATATAAAACAAACATTTTTTTTTTAAGTAATAGAATTTTAAAACATTTTTTGTGTTAGTTTTAAGAATTTGTCTTAATTTATACAAACTGAGGGGATACATTTTGAACTCTCAAAAAGTTTATTAAAATAGCTATCAAAACAGTTTCTTTTTTATTGTATATTTTTAGCTTAGGCTCTATTTCAGGGGCACTGATTGTGTGGGTGCTCCAAGGTAGGTACAAGCACGCAGGGCCTGATTATGACCAACAAGGGCCCCGGGCATTCATGAATTTGGGAGGGCCCCTTCTATGAAATTTATTTTATTTTTCATAAAATTTTGTAATTAAAAAAAAGAATATCTCAGTACAACATTTAAAATGGGGCCCTGGGCAAAGTCCCGATTTGCCCATGCGATAATAAGGCCCTGCAAGCACAAACATAAAAAAATTACATGAGTACAGAGCACACAGAATATTTCAAAGAACAGTTTGTACTTACTTTAATAGAAAAGAAAAAATCTGAATTTTTTTTAACCCCTTGAAGCACAACCTTTTCCCAATGCTGAAAAAAGGGCAGCGGTTGCCATCGCTTGACTTAACTACCAGCAAGATGGCAGAGGATTGAAACATTCATCGCATACCACAGATCTAGAGACCCTTTTTTATCGTGTGGGCACAATTTATCCAGCTGTTCTCACATTCTTCCATTATTCAGATGTCAGTGCTGTTTAAAATAATCGTGACAATTCTTTTACGGGAAATGACGTGCTCAAAAGTAAAGGATTCTCGTGGAGCTATGTCACCCGCGACTGTTTTTATAGAAATCAAATCTATTCTTCGTGACTGGCAACAGTCAAAACGTCAGAGTTTGGTGTTCTCAGAGCGGGAACACTGTACGTTAAAAGGTTAATTGAACAGTTTTATTCAGAAAAAGTATAATTTATGAAGTTATTTGATTTGGGTTTATTACTTGCTTGTTACAAAATAAATTTGAAATAAAATCATACATAGATTGAAGAAGAAATTGTGAATGTTTAAGAATAAATTCTTGTAATACTAAATTTATTCCGTCTAGGTTTTATCCTTATAGGTGCTTGAAAACTAATTTTCCTACGAAAATTTTAATATTTGCTTAGTGTTCATATAACTTCTAATGTAAAATTCTACTATTTGTTGCTCAGATTTTTGTGGGTGCTTTAGAACTTAAGTACTATCAGTAAACATCATCAAACAATCAATACATTCTGTGCTACTTTATAATTCTAAACTAAGAATAATTTTTTCTAAGCTTCAGTAAATATCAACTAAGGGAAATTTCCTATAAGAAAATGTTCGGTCATACCTCTTTTCACTCCCCAAAAAGTAATCTCTCTAGAGCAAGTTCGCAGCTGTTGGAGGGGGGTGGGGTGTCCTGAAAATTTGAAGAAAAGGTACACAAAATTGATACTACGGGTGACAGGATATCCCGTTGTGGCACTAGTCTAGAGCAGTGTTGCCTAATTATTTTTTCATCTGCATAATTACTGTTAAAATACTGCATACTCTCCCCTCAATCATAGGTGTAACTTACTATATTCCAGTTCAAATTAACCTGACAGTGCGTGGAGAGGTACGAGTGCCTTATTGCGCCGTTTGTCAAGTATTCGTGCGCGCTTTCTGGTCTTCCTCCCTTGTACTCTTTGACTAATTGCCCTATTTGGCAATCTATCGCCCAACCTTCGTACTAATGCTGCTCTAGTACGTGCACGTGTGGGAGTATTTACTCTCTAGGGCTGATAAGAAAAGAACGCCATTCCTTCAATTACCCCTTCTTGACCTTCCCCTGAAAGGTATGAGGAAGTCAGAATTCTTCTGAGAAATGTCTCTCCTTTTTCAAAGCAAAAATGTGACTGAGACGTGTGTGCTTCCGAATTAATATACATATTCTTTTTTAAATATAAAATAGTTTAAACAATAGCTATTCTTTTCGGCGTTTTCTATTGCAGTGCAAGTCCAGTCAAAAAAGAAAGTAAGAAAGAAAAACAAAGAACGTAAGAAAATCCTCTAATTTATGACTGGATTATGAAACTCGTAATGCTTTTTCCTTTCTTTCCCGAATGTGGCAACTATTGAAACAGGTATCGATGTGCCAGTAAAATATGCTTCTCGAGACAAATAAGGCATTCAAAGCACTATATTGTGCTGAGAAAAGAAAAATTAAAAGGAATTGAGAATGGTCGACTCTGCCCCTATCTCACTAAGATGAAAGGCAGTGTTCTGGTAACTATATTACGCGCATCATAAATTAAACTTTAAAACACTTATGGGTAACCTCTGGCCCCCGGAGGGAGGGGGCAGGCTTTTGAACCGGCCAGCAGAACATATCAGAATGCGTATAAACCATTGAAAATCCCATATAAATCATAATTATATGGCCCGCGACTTCGCTAACACCCTAAAATCTGACCCGAAACTAACCAAAGATTGCCCATACCTGGTTTAAAATTTTGAAAGGAGTTTATCTAATTTTCTAGGATATTATTTTTCACATTATCAAAATACTATTAAATGCATGCTCAGAATTTTTATAGGTGCAGGTCATTCTTTTTAAATTTTGAAACCCAGTCGAACTTTTCTCATCATTACAAACACACAACGGTAATTCTTTTTATTCTTTGCCTGTGTTGTTTCTCAAGCCAGATCTTCAAATACCAACTGACTGCATTCAAAGACAGCATGATGAAAAATAACGCTGGGCACTGAAGCGAATATTCATCGTAGTATCTTTGCAAATGATGGGAGTGAATAGGTTAATCCTAATATCCCCTTCTCTTCGTTTTACATATACAACTCGGGCCGAGCGAGAAATTTTTTGTATGGTACCATTTTTGTGAATTTTCATGCCAATTTTTAATAAGTCACTTTTTTTTTTTTGTTAAAATATTGATAAAACAGATTAAAATACAGGGTAAAATGCCAGTGAAGGGCCGATTTAATCGATTGTGTTGTGAAAGGGCTGCAAAATGAATCCAGTTTTCGTCTGCACCAACACCTGCACTGCTTGAACTTTTTGTTCCTTTCAAAGATGGTCATAGGGCTATTAAATTTTTCAACGTCCTGAGTTTAAAGTTACCCCCGAAGTTAAAATTAACCCCAAGGAGACGTCACTGCCAGCAATGGGGGAGAGGAGTCATTGAAAGATGGCAATTTTAAAAGACGGTAAAATGACTACGAAGGATGGGTGGAGAGGGGTAAAGAAAAGGGTCTGATTAACGTACGGGCCAATGACTATTAGGGGCCGTTTTGTTTTTTAGTTTTAATATTTTAATTAAAACATTTACAAATATTTCATGAAAATTGGCACAGTTTAGTTTTTTTGTCTAATAAACATAGTAAAACAAACAATGAATGTGTTTTAGTCTTGATTTATATGTTTATGTAATATAATGTAAGGCATCAAAAATTAAAAAAATTGTAATAATTAAAAGAAAGGGGGTAGAGCCCGAATGCATATTTGGGCCTGGGCCCAGTTTTGGCTTGATCGGGCTCTGATAAAGGAAGCAGAAAATTGGGATTAGAAGGGTTAATAACATGTAAAATCTTGCGAACATAATTTATGGATGGACTTGAAGAAGAAGTTCTCATTCTCCCTTAAACATTGGTGCATCAGCCCATTGTGGGGCCATGGACTGCGTTGCCCATCCACGCCTTCGCAACCACGTGGTACCCCGCACGCCAGAGCACCCATGGGCTCTGGGGTGCGGAAGCATATGCCTCGGCCAGGTGGTCAGCCTGAGGCGATGCCCACAGTATTTAACTCCCAAGCAAACTTGGTTCTCATTTTATCGACCCACTCAAGGGATGAAAAGCTGAGTCAAACAGGCCCAGCCCGGGATTTGAATTCCGGACATGTGGCACGGACACGCAGTACGAAAACCGTTACACCACTGGGCTTCCACCATTCTCCTTAGGCGCAACCCTAGGCGTGTGTATATGGGGGATGGGGCTAGGAGTTTATTGTTGTTTCTGATATTTTTATTGTATGGCCCTCAAAAGAGCCTTTTTTTAATTTAAAAAAAAAAAAGAATTGAAAATATTCTACACCGCTAAGGTTATCGTCTGAAGAATCGGAAGTGTCGGTGCCGCCAACTGTAGAAACTACAGGTTCGACAATATTTTCCATAAGGGCATCCAGTTCCCACATTTGGTTTTCTATTTATTTTACATGATTGACGCTATTCCTCCAAGCATCATTGCGGACTCTATTGATACCTTCAAGTATCAGTTTTGTCACTTCGTCCCTTTTAAATGTTCGGTTTTCAGCAGCAACGTAACCTTTTATCTGAATCCAAATAACTCCCGGGAATTGAGTTCACAGTGATAAGGAGGTAAGCGAAGGACAGTGTAGCCCTGGTCCGCTGTTACTTTGTCGATGCAATATGTTCCGTAATTCTTACGGACATCATTTACTAATTGCAGAAGTTCGGCCTTCAACATATGCCGTGTTTTTTCAGGAGGGGTGGGGATTCATTGCAATTCTTACTGAATTAATTTACAATTACTTATTTTATGTCTTCAGGGGGCATAGCCAGAAATTTTTCATGGGGGGGGGTTTAGACTACTGCAACTCACATATATGCATACATGTGTGTGATAAGGGAGTGAAGTATATACATTTTGTATGGCAAAAAAATCCTCATGGGGGGGTATGACCCCCCTAAACCCCCCCCCCTTGGCTACGCCCCTGTATGTCTTTCAAAAGTGTAATTTGAATTGTTTATGCCTTAAATGTTGTTTTAATCTACAAATGCACTCTATAAATTGTTTTAGAAAGTTGTCAATTTATTTATTTTAACCTCATCCAAATTTGCAATTTTTTTTCTTGTTATAATTCTTTGAGTCATCTTCATTATACTTTAGGTATTCTTCCGGTAATAAATAAATATTGCTTATTAATTTTAGGTTAAAATTTCCTAAAATACATGTAATACAGAAGAGAACTGAACTATACTTAGGGATAACAAGGGATGATTTCTTTTAAAATCATTATGTATAAAAATTGAGATGTCAACATCCTACTTGGTCGTGTCAAAATATTTTGTGGAGTTGAGATTCAATACTCGTGACTAAAGGCTAGGAAAAATAAATAACATTTACAATTGATAGCGAAAATACCGTCCCAAAAAAGGGACGCTAGGCATAAATGGGTTAATATAGTTTAGTAAATATTGTATTTTTGATTTAAAATAGATATTTTGTATAGCAGTATATAAAAAGACTGAATTTTTTATTTATTTCATAAGCTTCTGACTCTTCCCCCCCCCCCCCCCCCCACACACACACACACAAAAAAAAAAAAAATAAAAAATAACCCTGGATTTTTGTTACTAGCTAAGAGTTTTTAAGGCCCTCCTTAATTTTTTTTAGATTGGCATTCTTTAATGACTTTTCTCTTTCTGTCAAAAAATAAATTTTACATTTCAAAATTGACATTCTTGTGCTCCAAAAGTGTCTTTTTTCTTGCTCCAAAATTTACTTTCAGCTGGCACATCCCTGAATAAGAGAAACTTTTAGAGTAAACAAATATATTTGAGTCATAACGCATTTTATGGTGTTTTCAAATTTTTTTTTATTTTTTTTTTTTTTACTAGCATTAACTAGTAATATTTTATAAAAAGAGAAATTAATCGACTCATGGTATATTATTAATCATATAAAAGTAATGAATATTTTGTTCAATCATATTCTTCTGTAGGGAAAGTATTAAATTTTCTATTACAAGAAAGTTTATGAACATCCAAGAAAAGTTTCATTAGATAGTGTGTATCATAAAAGTTTAATTGTAATAAGTGAACAGTTTTTAGTCAAGTTACTAAATCTTTTTACAAAAATAAGTTTCATTTAATGCATAATTTAGTCAGATTTTTAAAATATCTGGATTGACTCAACTGGACTTTCTGAACACTTGATATTTAAAAAGCGTTTAAATAAATTTCATTAAGTTCAATCAAATGTAGTGTTTAGGCACTAGTGCACTTGAAATGATTTAAGTGTATAGGCCACAATGTATAAGAATACTTCTTGGTAGCCCTGTAAAAAATTGTAGGACTTACACTCGCTAAAATTTATGCTCTATGCAGTGGTGTAGCCAGAAATTTTTCATAGGGGGGGATTACGACTACTGCAACTCACATGCGTATGTGCAATAAGGGAGTTAAGAATATACATTCTGTATGGCAAAAAGTTCCTCATTGGGGGGGGGGGATTGTGACCCCCTACCCCCTCTTGGCTACGCCACTGGGTTGAGAGCCATAATCAAAAGATCAAAGTAATTTTAAGGCCAGAAATATATCTGTGTACTGATGTGTCTTATAAGATGTTAGATACTGCATTACATTTCTGATAAATCTCTACCAAATTCGTATAGGTATTACAGTGTGACAAATTTCAACATTAGATCAATTAATAAGCTCTCCTCTTTATTTGCATCTTTGTTCCAGTGTATTTGTGCTTAAAAGGTCTTGCAATTCGACAAGGAATCCTGTTGTCTTATTCTAATATATAACATTTCTTAATTGTCTTTTTCTTAAGAATGATGTTTTGAAACAATGTTCAAGAAAAACTACATATTTTGATTGATACAAGATGGAAGAGAAGATGTATCATATAAATAGATCATCTCAATTTTCATACTCAACAGTGACAAAAAACTATTTTGGTACATCTTTTCTTAACTTCTTATGAGTAAAAGCATATCTCTTTTTAAAGTATCAAAGACTCTGTTTAAAGCTTAATATTGTAATGAACAGGGTTCGAAAAAACCCTTGCGCCAGGTCGCACAGATGACCAAAAGATATCCCTTAGCAACTAGCTTTTTTTAAAATCAATATTATTCAACATATATGAGGCTCCTAAAAATCTTTTCCTGGCACCTAATATTTTACGAATTTTTTCGACCCCTGGTAATGAAGTTTTAAAGTTAACAAATGTTTTAGATTTCACCATTTTTTTCCCCGCACTAGGTCTGCTGGTATCTTGGAGTTCTACTTTGAACGTACACCAACAGGAAAAAGACAAAACCAGTGTGGTTTTAAAATACTCTTAACTTTCCACATTTCTCTCTCTCTCTCTCTCTCTCTCTCTCTCTCTCTTTTATTTATTATTTTTTTTTATTTAGGTCTGCTGGTTTCATCTTGGAATTCTATCTGAACACCAAGGAGGAGGCAGACGAAAACAGCTGGTTTCATTTAGAGGCTAGTAATATTTCTTACGGTCTCTAAATGCAAACTTGCTAGTTCATTTTAATATGCAACATGTCTGATTCTTGATAGTAAGAAAATAATTTTGTAAGCTGCAAGGATTATCATCACTTTTAAGCTCCATCATAGTACATGTAAGTATGCTGGTATCTTGGAATTCTACTAGGAGCATTCAAAAAGTAAGTTACACTTGTTGCTCCATGGATGGCAACATTGAGAAACAAGACCGAAGCTTAATCAGACTATAGTTCAGTTCCACGGCTTCCAACGGTAGCAATTTCATTCGGATAGTGACAATCGTTGGTGCGTACTACGAGAAGGGAATGCTGCGAAAACTGGAAGCTTACTCCAAGGGGTGCCAGCTCGGGATTGTACGGTGGATGCTGCCAGACCTCCCATCCAAAGCTGTGAGCCAAATCCTGTGTTGTGCATGCCTTTTGAGGTCTTGCATTGTCATACAAGAGGATAATGCCTTCGCTTGAAGCGTTTTGCCCACAAAAACGTAGTGTGCTGCGTACTTCAACGTTGGAGTAAGATTTTAGTTATGCGTTTACACAGCATTTCCTTCAGTTTACGCGGCAGTTCCTTCTCGTAGTACGCACCAATGATTGTCACTATCCGAATGAAATTGCTACCGTTGGCAGCTGGTTATGAGCAAAGTCTTGCCAATGTTTATTTTTGTTTTCTTGGCTTGGAATCGAATGTGCTGAGGATGGCCAAAACCGGTTGATAACCCTGACGTCACTTAACAGAAGAATGATCGCAACCGGTAGCACCAGTGCATAACCGACTGGTGAATTCTCGAACGGGCCCGTAGAAAAGCCTATTGGTTACTTATGCCTACCAGACGTCCCCAATTTTCAGGGACAGTCACCAATTTCTGTGTTTTTTTGCGATTTGTCCCCAAAATGTAAAAAAGACAATTGGGGACAATTTTTAACTATTACATTGTTTTTTAATTAAATAACATTTATTTCATTAATTATAAAATGTCCCCAATTTTGTTTCGAAATTGGGGACATGTCCTCAATTTTATCTTCAAAAATATCCCCTTAGCTAATAGTCCCCAATTCTGAAATAAAAATTGGGAGCATTTTATAAATTCAATGTTTTCAATTAAGATTCTGTTTATTCAGTTGAAACATTATTAACATTCATAAAATGAAGGAAGCATAATTGATATTTTTAAAAATACGGAAGGAAACAACCATTTGAATTAGTTTTGATCCCAATTGCTATTAACATTTTGGGGATAAACTTAAAAAACCTCTGAAATTGGGGACTGTCCCCGAAAATTGGAGACGTTGGGACAAACTGAAAAATTCTGAAATTGAGGACTTTGTTGAAAATTGGGGATGTTTAGTCACCCTACACTAAGGTGACCAGACGTCCCCATTTTCCGGGGACAGTCCCCATTTTCAGGACGTTTTTCAGATTGTCCCCAGAATGTAAAAATGGAAATGGGGACAATTTTTAATTATTGCATTGTTTTTTAATTAAATTACTGTTAATTATTGCATTAATTATAAATGTCCCCAGTTTTGTTTCAAAATCGGGGACATGTCCCGATTCTATGACCGTCCTCAGTTTTGTAGTCAGAATCGGGGACATGTCCCCGATTCTGACAATAAAACTTGAAAAGTCTGGTCACCTTACCTTCGGTAAAGATATGTAATGAAACGTTCCCAAGGGCATTCGGGGGGCAGTACTCATTTTCAGAAATTTTTCAGTTAATTCCAACGTCGCTGTTTCCTTCAATAATTTTTTGAATGTTAATGTTTCAATCGAATAAATTGAAGCTTAACCCTTTATAAGCCGAGTGTATGTGCAGAGACTCGAAATTACTTGGAATTTTTCTGGACCATCTTTTAGGATTATTTCGTATATTTTCCCGCTACGGTAATATCCCACGTGAAAATTGGAGAAACAAGTATTAAACAAACATAGAAATTTTGCAGGAGAATACATTAATTATACAAAAATTCAAAGTCGGAAAACTACCTGCTGCTTGTACACGGAATTAAACGCAAAAATATATAATTAAAAGCGATGATTCTTATGCTTAATTTTCGAGTAATTATTCGAACTTCTTTACAATTGCGAATGAAAGAAAAGTTCATAAGCGAAATATAATTTTGAATCTAGATGTATGGAAAAAATATACATCCAATATAACTGAACAAAAATCAGAAAATTCACTAATGACAATTGATTTCTGTATTTAATAGACCGTGGGTGGTAAGTATTTAATCACTGCCTTATAAAGGGAAACGGTTAATTGAGAAGAGAATGAAAAATCTGATCCTGGTGGCCGTTGCTGTACGGACCGACGTTGTTTAATTTTTCTATTTGCAATATTTTTCGTAGAAGAAAGAAAAATGTTACCATTATTCTGAGGAAAACTATAAAACATCTTTTCATCATAAACCAAACAACGCTGAAACGCTTCTAAACAAGATAAGCTGATAAAATTTTAAACTAACATTAAGAGTTAGGGAAAAAGGTTTAATGCAAATTTAAAAAATTGATGTCTTGAAAGAAATTTACTTTTAGGTGGAAACAATCATTTTAATTAAACTTTTCTCCCTAATTTCTGTTTTACATTTTTGGGGGGGGGGGGGGAAACCGAGAAAACCTCTGAAACTGGGATTGTCCCCGAAAATTGGGGACGTGGGAACAAATTTTTGGAATAATTTCTGGAATCGCGGACTGCCCCTGAAAATTTGGTCACCTTTAAGCAAAAATTGATTAGCTTGAGTAGTAGCTGAACACCAAAATAAAGGCTAAATGTTGTATGCGTGGTCGGCCGCACCAAAGATAAAGGTGACAAGATTTTTGAACAATTGGGGTGATTGATTTTTAAAAATATATGTGAGGAAACTAAGGTGACCATACTTCCCCAATTTTCGAGGACAGTCCCCAATTTCTGTGTTTTTTTATATGTCCTCGAAAAGTAAAGAAGCAATTGGGGACAATTTTTAATTATTACATTGTTTATTAATTAGATTAATGTTAATTATTTAATTAATTATAAAAAGTCCCCAATTTTTATTCAGAATTGGGGACATTTACCGCATTCCGCAATTTCTGTTTCCCCAGTTCCCAATTTCTGTGTATTTTTGCAATTATTCATCTCCAAAATGTAAAACAGTAATTAGGGATAGATTTTAATTATTGCATTGTTTTTTAATTAGATTACTAAAAATTGTCCTATAAATTGTCCTAATTGATTATTATAAATTGTCTTTAATTTTATTTCAAATTTGGGGATATGTCCTCAATTTTATCTTCAAAAATATGGTCACCTTACCTGAAACAAAATTGGGAACATTTTATAACTAACGAAAAAATTAACACTACCTAATGAAAAAACAATGTAATAATTAAAAATTGTCCTCAATTGCTTCTTTACTTTTCGAGGACTTATCGCAAAAAGCACTGATATTGGGGACTGTCCTCGAAAATTGGGGACATTTTGAGGACAATCTGAGAAGATGCCTAAAACTGGGGACTGAACACACTGAAAAATTTGTCGCCGAAAATTGAGGACGTTTCGAGTTTCGTCACCTTTCACTTGCCAAGCCTAGCCTTCAGTTGTCGACATGTTGCGTGCGCAGTGTTAATTTCGTTTGTGACATTCTTTGGGTTCTCGATGCTGATAAACGTTTTAAATTTGATACAAAATTGGGAGCATTTCATAAATAATGAAATAATTAACAGTAATGTAATTAAATAATGAAACATTGTCCCCAATTGCTTTTTTACATTTTGGGGACAAATCGAAAAAAAACAAAAATTGGGGACTGTCCCGTAAAATTGGAACTGGGGACATTTTTTAATTATTGTATTGTTTTTTAATTAAATTACTGTTAATTATTGCATTAATTATAAATGTCCCCAGTTTTGCTGTCAGAATCGGGGACATGTCCCCGTTTCTGACTACAAAAATCTGGTCACCTTATGTTGACCAAACGTCCCCATTTTCAGGGCGTTTTTCAAATTGTCCCCAGAATGTAAAACAGGAACTGGGGACATTTTTAATTATTGTATTGTTTTTCAATTAAATTACTGTTAATTATTGCATTAACCCCTTCCAGGCTCATTTTATTTCGGGATTATGGATAAAAAAATGTCAATTTTTTTTACGCTTATTTTCATACGTATATATCTTTTTAAACATAATAGCAATTTTCGCATATGCAATTTCCTAAAAATTAATGCAAAAAATCTAATTAATTAAATGAGTAACTTACCTGTAAAGTTGGCTTCCTGTATGGCAGAAATCATTAGACTTTGGTTTCAATTCACACTAACTAAAATTATAATCATCATCTGAATTTGAATCAAATTCACTAGAATCAGAATCAATATAGCGCGCGTAAGCCATTTTGAAAAAAAAAAAAACAGAACGTTATACAAGCACGTAATGATTTACAACAAACACATCTGGAATTTTACCGGAAATGCCGCTTACTCTTATCTAAAACCTACAGTTGAAAAAAACATTTATAGTGCTGCCATCTAGTAGCTAGAATAGTAAGCAAAAGCATTCAAAGCGATTTAAAAACAAATGCGAAAAAATTCGGGAAAGACCGAATATCAGTGTAAATTTTCATAGTGCCCGAGCTACACTCGGGATGAGCCAGGATGGTACATTTCGCCTGCCCGAGCTGAGCTCGGGATAAGCCAGGAAGTGGTTAATTATAAATGTCCCCAGTTTTTTCTGACTACAAAAATTTGGTCACCTTATTGTAAGGTGACCAAACGTCCCCATCTGAAAAAACACTCAAAATACTGGTGTTAAACGATAAAGTAATTAAAAAACTTTGTAAAAAACACACATAAGAAGTAAAAGGAAAAAGGATACGCGTTTCGTTCAAAAATTGTTTTGAACTTCTTCAGTCCAAGCTCTTCGACGTAAAGAACACAGGGAACATGTGTTGAGTTCCCTGTGTTCTTTACGTCGAAGAGCTTGGACTGAAGAAGTTCAAAACAATTTTTGAACGAAACGCGTATCCTTTTTCCTTTTACTTCTTATGTGTGTTTTTTACAAAGTTTTTTAATTACTCAAACGTCCCCATTTTCAGGGCGTTTTTTAAATTGTCCCCAAAATGTAAAAGAGGAATTGGGCACAATTTTTAATTATTCCATTGTTACTTCCTTGTGCGTAGTATAAGGAAGTGATGTTTTGGGGCCAAATTTCGACAAAAATTTTGGGGGCCAAATTTCGACAAAAAATCAGATTTTGATTACCTCTAAATTTAATTTTAAGAATTTTTTCGATGCATCTCATCGTAGGCTAGCATGCACGATCATATTAACGCGTCTGCAACTCATTTTGACCAGCGGCGAGTCTACTGTGGCCAGTTTTTCCATGCCGTCTGTACGTACGTATGTATGTAACTCGCATATCTCAAAAACTATGGGTCGTAGAATGTTGAGATTTGATATTTAGGATTGTTCTATGATCTAGTTGTGCACCTCCCCTTTTGGTGGCAATCGAATGGATAGTTTATATACAGGACCGCCCAAAATATACGAAATACATTACGCTCTATGGGCCGAAATTCATTAAACTCGCCTAACTCAAAAGCTATTAGGCGTAGAAAGTCGAAATTTCATATTTTGGATAGTTGTAACATCTAGTTGTGCACCTCCCCTTTTGGTTCCATTCGACTGGATAGTTTATCTACAGGACTGCCCAAAACATTCGAAATGCATTACGCTCAATGGGCCGAAATTCATTAAGCTCGCATATCTCAAAAACTATTAGGCGTAGAATGTTTAAACTTTATATTTAGGATTGTTGTAACATCTAGTTGTGCACCTCCCCTTTCGGTTCCATTCGACTGGATAGTTTATCTACAGAACCGCCCAAAATATTCGAAATATGGGCCGAATTCATCAAAGCGTTTTTTAGAGGTATTGGGCTATTTCAAACGACTCAGAAGTGATATATGCTGTAAAGAGTTAGAAAATGAATTTCTCCATTAAAAAAAGTGTTTTTATCATTTATAGTTCTGCTACAGGAACACTCAAAAGATTTCCAATACATTACGGTCAATGGCAATTTTAGGGGCATTCATCCATTTCAAGCACAATACCGTCCTACCACATAAGTTAGGTAATGGTCCGACCACGGTCACGTGGCTCCCTCAAGAACTATGCCAAAAGTCACCAAGCTTGGCGACTTTTGGTGTATGTGTGTGCATATTTAATTCTCAAATCTCAAAAACTATTATGAAATTTCATATCTAAGACATATATATTTCATATATATGTTGTAACATCTAGTTGTGCATCTCGATTTTTGGTTCCAATCTACTGGAGAGTTTATTTACAGGACCACGGAAAAGAATTTCAGTACTTTAATGTCTATGGGCATCTTCAATATAATACAACTGTAGACAGTCATTGTTTGGTACATGCCCAAAATCTCGCCGTCTGTGCTCGACCTTGGCGAAATATCGCCAAATTTGGCGCAAGTCAGTCATTTGCTCTATGCCCAAAGTATCGCCATTTGACATCGTTCTTGGCGAGTTTTGGCGAAATGTCGCCAAATTTGGCGATAATCTGTCATTGTTTGGTTCATGCTTAAAATCTCGCCAAATGTCGTCGACATTGACGAATTTCAACGAAATATCGCCAAATTTGGGGCCAAAAATTATTTCGTATTTTGTATAACTCTAAAACTTTAACCCGTAGATTTTTTAACTTTTGTATTCAGAACTATTGTAATATCTAACTGTTTTCAATATCTTTTTTGACAGCAATCGACTGAAAAACTATTATGAAATTTCATATATAAGAATGTTGTAACATCTAGTTGTGCATCTCGATTTTTGGTTCCAATCTACTGGAGAGTTTATTTACAGGACCACCGAAAAGAATTTCAGTACTTTAATGTCTATGGACATCTTCAATATAATACAACTGTAGACAGTCATTGTTTGGTACATGCCCAAAATCTCGCCGTCTGTCCTCGACCTTGGCGAGGTTTGGCAAAATATCGCCAAATTTGGCAATAGTCAGTCATTTGGTCCATGCCCAAAGTATCGCCATTTGTGATCGTTCTTGGCGAGTTTTGGCGAAATATCGCCAAATTTGACGATAATCTGTCGTTGTTTGGTTCATGCTTAAAATTTCGCCAAATGTCGTCGACATTGACGAGTTTCGCCGAAATATCGCCAAAAATTATTTCGTATTTTTTTTAACTCTAAAACTTTAACCCTAGATTTTTAACTTTGTATTTGAGACTCTTGACACACAGACTTTTGTATTTAGATTTTTTTTGTATTTTGAATTTGTAATATCTAACTGTTTTCAATATCTTTTTTGACAACAATCGAATGAGAATTTGTTTACAGGGTGAGCCAAATGACTCTAAATACATTGAGGTGTATGGATGCATTCAAGTCATTGAAAGTCTGTGGTCAATGACTACTTTGGCTATCCCCAAAATCTCGCAGACTATCTCAAGTTTGTCGGCTTTTGGTGAAATATCGCCAAATAAAGTGTCAGAAGGAAATCTTTCAAATTGAACTCAGCTTGGCGATATCGAAATATTTGGCTAGAAATCGCTAAACCTTACTATTATTGATATTTTATCTCTTTCAAACAAATAAGTTTAGAGGAAGTGCGTCGAAAATATTTTTGATCAAATGGACGTGCAAGGAAGTCATGTGTTGGACACATCAGATTTTTTAAAAATTAAATTACTGTTAATTATTGCATTAATTATAAATGTCCCCAGTTTTGTTGTCAAAATCGGGGACATGTCCCCGATTTTGACAACAAAACTGCTCAAAGTCTGGTCACCTTAGGCAAGGAGTACTTTTGGCTCGGTCGGATAACGGCTTAAGTTACTCTGCAGTTCACGGGATCAAAACCAGTTCTCACACTGCGTAGCACACAAGGGGAGAGCAGGCCCTGATTATTGCGCAGGAGCTGGGGGCTCGTGCTCTGGGCTCACATAGGCCAAAAAACTGAGTTTAGATCAATAGAGAGAAACACAAAATTTGAGTGAGCTATAGGTGGGGGAACAAAATTTGAAAAGCTTCCTGGGCACAAAAATGTTATAGTCAGGCCTTGTGTGTGTGTGTGGGGGGGGGGGGGGGGAGGGAGGTCAGCAACTGAAAGAGTACCTTTGGTCCAGTCGGGAAAGGTACCCCTTGACACTCGTTTTTGCCTTCGACCCCTTCAGACCTATCTTGAACTTAGAAGTGGGGACAAATGAGAGTGGTGTCCCCATTTCTGCAACAAAATTGGGGATATTTAAAAAATTCAATGTTTTTTCTCAAATAAGGTTCTATATATTCATCTAAAAAGGATTATGGGCAACATCCAGCCTGTTGGCCGGATGTGACTCACCCCGGCTCTTGATCCGGTCCGCAGAACACATTAAAACCCCCGATAAAACCCATATAAAGCATTCAAAATCCCAAGAATACAAATCTCAATTATATGGCCAGCGATGTCGACAACATCCTAAAATTTGGCCCGCAAATTTCCAAAGGTTTCCCAAACCTTATCTAAAGCATTATCAATAGTCACATGACAATTATATAAAAATCTGGTACAGAGATGTTCTGGACAAGCTGGTACTGAATGGGGTTTATATATATGAGTATTATTTATGCAGCTTATATATATGAAATCCAGTATGATATACTCTGGGGAAAAATGGACAAGTTCTGGGTGTCCATAAATACATCCACAATTTGTCCACATAAACATTTAGACTGGAATAAATTGTATACCCAGACGTAAAAAGACATTTGATATTCATCACATAATTTCAAAGTTTTATTGCACATTATGGATAAGTTAATTTTCTCACATAATGAAGTCCTTTAAAGAAATGAAAAGCTAAGTTTAAGTATTTTACCTATAATTTATTAGGTATTATTTTTTTTTTTAACAAACTTGGAAACTTACAGATTTTAAAAGAATAATGAATTCTCTCTTTCTTTTTTAAAGTATATTTCCTTTCAAAAAAGTTATTGAGTCACATTTCCTGGGTCAGTTTCATATTTAAACTACGTTCTCTATAAAACTGAATCATGTCATTTATAATAATAACTTCTCATATTTCTCTCTTACAATTTTTTACAAAAACTAATTAGTTACTGTTAAAATTTAAATAGGAAATTTGGCTTTTTCTCGGGTACTTTTTTGAGTGGATGCATCTCAAATTACTAAATGCAGTTCTGTTATTGTTTTTGCTTAGAACTGTTAATCTGGTTGTGTTTTGATTTAGATATACAAGACAATTATTTGGGTGATTTTAGTATAAATGACGATAAAATAATTACTTTCAAAATAATTGCTCAAGGAACTTTTAATTATATTGTATTTAGTTTTTTGCTTAGTATATGTCACTCAATCTGTATACCCCCCCAAAAAAGTATTTGAGTGAGAGATAAATTTCTTACACTGGTTTCGTATATTAAAAATTATTTATCATTGAATATGAATGAGGCTATGTATAAATATGACTTTCCATATTTTTGTCAAGTTGCGTATTTTTAAAAACTCAATTATTATACTCAAATCTAAAATAGGAAATTTATCTCTTACTCGAATACTTTTTTTGGAGGGTGTACATGGTAGACATGTATTTTTTTTTTTTTTTTTTTTTTTTTGTGATGTGAGCTCACCAGAAAGTCCTCATGTGAGAAAATATATATTTTGGAAGTAAACTTTGGTGGTAAGAAATCTTGGGATGTGAAAAAAATAAGACGTTGGTATGCAAGATGAGACCTTGGGGTACGAGATGACACCTTGGGGTGCAAGATGACATCTTTTGGTAAAAGATAAGACCCCGAGTTACAAAATGAGACCTTTGGGGCTTTTAATGAACTAGCAAGTTTGTATTTAGAGACTATAAAGTGATATTACTAGCCTCTAAACAAAACCAGCTGTTTTTTCTTCCTCTTTCTGGTGTTGCTTTCACAAATGGAGCTCCAAAATGAAACCAGCAAACCCAGAAAAAAAAAAAAAAAAGTCACATGGACAGCTGATACATTCTTTAATTTTAAAACTACATTGGTTTCATCTTCCTCCTCTGGATGTTGTATTTAGACATAACTCGAAGATGAAACAAGAAGACCTAGGGAAAGAAAAGGACTTCAGTATCAAGAATAATGACAAATTAACAAATAAGCCAGTTAAGGAATAAAAATTGTTTAAAATTAAACAAATATTTTATTTACCAAGTTATGTGGATAAAGTTTCATTGAGGCTTGAGCCTGCAATGTCATATTTGAATAAATCATTCTGATATAAACAAGAGAAAAGCATTTATTACTCAGTTACAAAAGCAGAAAATCTTAACAGCAAGCTCAACACACAATTTACAATCGACAGTCATGTGACATCACAATACATTGCTCTGATTGGGAGTTTTTTTTAACTAAGGACCTGACTATTATGAGCTGATATTAAACTTTAAATAAAGCCTTTTTGCTAATTTAAAAATAGAGATACCTTTAATGCTTTGTTCTATGTTTCTGATGAATGAACAGATTTAATTGTTTTTTGTTTGTGCAATATTAATGTTTTGCACTGAAGAGATGATTATCACAGTACAGATTGAGCAAAACGCGACCTTGTATAAGATACAAGGTTACAGAGAATGAGGCCAGACCAGGGGTAGAGGTGCAAGATGAGACCAAGATTGAATATTGGAGTATATAAAATGAGGTACAAAATGAGCAGACATGCCAGGTTTCCAAAATCAAAATGCCTCAGATCTGCTTTTTAATGTCAAAAACCTGCATTTTTTTTCAACATAAAATATATGTACAATCAATACAGACAGTTTCTTTCCTTAAATTCCATTAAACTTAAGTAATAGGATAGTACTAGGTTGTACAATGTAAATAAATTCAATTTAAAGAAATATCAGAAAATACATAACATTAATCAAACTACATAGGCGATAAACTATTTATACCTAAAAATTATACAAAATGCAGTTGGCTCTCTGTTTGACGAGTTTCAAGGAATCATGTAAAATCATCCTTAAACAGAATTAGTTTAAAAAAAAAAATAAATAAAAATAATAAAACAAAAAACAATACAATAAAATAAAATTTAGTTTTGAAAAAATCAAAAAATGTACTTGCTTCATTTGCTAAAAGTGTATTTGCTTCATTTTTCACATTGCTTTCGTTATTATTATATACAGATTTTCTAAAATGTTAAATATGTCATTTTCCATGTTCTGAATTTTGCCAGCCAACCAGCCGAAGCCTGAAAATTTTGTATTCCAAACTTTCCTGCCAGGACAAGAGCATTTTCTTTAAATATCACTCTGGAAATTGGAGATACATGTTATGCGATGCTATGGCAAGCCTACTCGAGAGGCATCTGCCTACAAGGGGGTGTGCCTTGGTTTGAGGACTTTTCAAAGAGTTCTAACGCTTATTCACTTTAAAACTGGAGAAAAATGGCCAAACCTCTATAGTCTAGACCATTAGACCGACAACTGTGCAGTAAGCCCGAACGCGGGAGCTTTACACGTCAGCCGTCAACCATGTTAAGTGTCTTATCCATTCAGCCATGTTGGGACCCAGCAATTGGAATGCAGGATGCTCTTGCTTCAAGAAACCGCAGGAGTGCTTTATGGGACTCTTCAGATTGAATAGTTGAATTTTATGCTGTTTAAATTGGGATCCCTAACCAAATTTAAATTTGGATCCCTAACAAACCAACCTGGTTCAAAACCAGGTCATGTCTGCGAACCTAACTGTTCGGAGTTTTCCGTAGTTTCCTCCGAAATTTAGTGTAAATACAGGTTAGGACCCCTAGGAAGATGCCCACGAAGGACATTTCACCCATCAGCCTAGAGCCCACATGTAGTTAATTGGCGTAATCCCACAATACAACCATCTTTGTCGAGAAATTGCCTAATCCTACTCTTTTAAAGATTACCATACCATGCAAAATTTCTAACTCTGAAATAAATTGTTTTAAAAATCTAAAAATTTGTATTTTTCATCTAATATGGTAGTACGACAAATAAGCCCAAAATCATCAGTATCTACAGACATGATGTCTAGACCATTGGTAATTTCTAATTGATTAATAAAACATTAAACCTTATATTTTAATTATTATTATTATTAATTATTAGCTGAAGTACCCGTTCTTCGCACGGGAATGAATGGACTTTTTGATCTTACGATTTGTGGTGATTACTATTCATTGTAATAAACAGATATAGCAAAGTGGATATCGCGTTATATTGTGTCCAATAATCATGCATACCGAATTGCAAGGCAATCGTTTGTACGGTGCAGAAGGCCATGCGGCGTAGCGCAATCTAGTGGCGAGTTTTAGCAAAACGGATACGGCGAAAATATTTTTCGCATTCAGATATCGATGTATACGAATTTTCATGACTATCGGCTGGACAGTCCTGAAGTTCATGTGTTGACGCGACATCTAGTGGCAAGTTATAGGAAAATGGATAGCGCCAAACTCTTCCCCGTGTTCAAATATCTATGTATACCTATTTTCATAGCGATCATTTGCACAGTCAAGAAGTGATACACTGCAGGGCCATCCAGTGGTTCAATAAAGTAATGATTTGCTACAGCGCCGTCAAGTGGCGAGTTATAGCAAAATGGATAACGCCAAAATATTCTCATTGTTCAAATAGCTATGTATACTGATTTTCATAGCGACCGTGTTCAACTATCTATGTATACCAATTTTCATAACGATCATTTGCACAGTCAAGAAGTGATACACTGCAGGGCCATCTAGTAGTTAATTAAAGTAATGATTTGCTACAGCGCCGTCAAGTGGCGAGTTATAGCAAAATGGATAACGCCAAAATATTCTCATTGTTCAAATAGCTATGTATACTGATTTTCATAGCGACCGTTTGAATGGTCAAGAATTTGGCCTGCTGCAGCGTCATCTAGTGGCGAGTTAAAATAATAATGCATTGCAGTGTCATCTAGTGGTGAGTAACATCAAAAGGAACGCAGTTAGAATATATTCTTCGTGCTCAAATGTGTAAGTATAAAAAATTTTATGCCGATCGGTCGAACGGTATAGAAGTTGATGCTTTTCAGCGCCATTTAGCGGCAAGTTACAGCAAAATGGATAGTGAAAAATATTCTCCGTGTTCTAATATTCGCGTGTACCAAATTTCATCGAAATCGGTTGGACGATATTCGCATAGCAAACGGCTAAACGGAATA
>JAWZYV010015119.1:0-80443 GCA_038373885.1 Cheiracanthium punctorium | reverse complement strand
AAATTTTATGGTGCGTCACTGAGCAGGGGGCCCCTTGGTAACATTTGCTACGGGCCCCGCGCTGTCTTAATCCGGCACTGCGTAAATTTCATTTAAATTTCCTCGTTCTGAACGACAACATTGAGAAAAATACATCTCTTCTTACTTGTATGAGTTAGGGTATTTCATAAACACAGTCCAGAAACTATCTCCGTGATAAAAAATATAAGTGAAAATATTTTATGTGATGCTGCCATCTACATTCTTAAAGTCTAACTATTTATTTTAAAACCGATAAAATCTAAAATTGTTAATAAAAAGAACTAATAAAATATTAAATGATAGCTGACTCTGAAAATTCAAATAAATAGATATTCAACAATCTATTGATAGAAAAGGCTCTAAATCATTGTTCTTTTAAAATCTTTTAAATGAAGAGATAACTATTTGGAATTATGCATTCTACGAAATAGCAGTGTTTAGTTCAGGAAAATGGGATAGAGGGATTTCAGTGTATTATTTTTATGTAGAATCATTATGGATTATTATTTTATAATCATTTCACGTGTAAAATATTCACTACTAGCATACTTTTATAACTGTATTCGTGAAAAAGAGAGTTTATCTCATTTAAAAAATTCAGTGCTTACGTATTATCCCGGCGGTCAGCCAAGAAGAGCGATTTTCCCCCAAGATAAATGCCGGACGCATGAAAATATTAATGGTTTGGAATACGATTGGCAACAGTTTGCCAGCATATTTGACGGAAAAATAGTTTGGCGGGAATGACCGCCGGGATAATACGTAAGTACCAAAAATAATTTATTATTTTTTAATTGAACCATACCATAAGTATTTCAAAATAACCAATACTTTGAAAAACTTTCCCTGATGTTTTACGTTACAACCTTGAAAATTATGAAAATTTCTTTTAGTAAAAAAAAAAAAAAATAATAATAATAACCCCTAAAATATGCCGATTAATGCCTGCTTGGATAAGACGCTTAACACTGGTAGATGGCTGAATCCAGTGGCGTAGCCAGGATTTTATTTCGGGGGAGAGCTGTGTATCAAATTGTAAGCCAAGTTTCAGTTGTAAGCTAACTATCAAATTGTAAGCTAAGTAAAGGGTCAGATTTCGGGATAGGTTGCAGCCCTCTCAGCCTCCCTCTTGGATACGCCCCTGGCTGAACCGTGAAGGTAAAGGGCTCCGCCCTACCGCTCGGCTGTCGATCTAGAATTTCGGGATAGGTTGCAGCCCTCTCAGCCTCCCTCTTGGATACGCCCCTGGCTGAATCGTGAAGGTAAAGGGCTCCGCCCTACCGCTCGGCTGTCGATCTAGAATTTCGGGCAATTTTCTCCGAACGTAATGTGAATACGTGTTGAGATACTTAAAAAATCCTTCGTCCAAGGCATTCTTCTAAGACCTGTAGCTCAACTGTGCTTTGCCCAATCAAAACAAATAACAACCTTAACAAAAACATTATGCCACTCAAGAAAAAAAAATATATTGTTTTTGCCCCAACTTTTCTTCGCTAGGAATAACTGTTGCGATTAAAAGTTTTTGAAACTACTTCCTCTCTTTCGTAGAGCAAGAATTCAGCAACATATTTTTGCACAATTATTCGACTCTCTCACCTTAGGAATCTTTTAAATTGTCGATGAATTTTTTTCACTGTCATGTTTAGTACAAAAAAATAAATGAATAGAAAAAGAAAAACTATTGCATCGGCCGGGAATCGAACCCGGGCCGCCCGCGTGGCAGGCGAGCATTCTACCACTGAACCACCGATGCCTTCTCTTATATGAGGTGTTTATGTTCAAATACAAAAACATAGATACGTTAAATTGTGCAGATAGGATATCGAAAAAGAATTTTTTTTTTCTTTTTACGAAATAAAAAAATCTGATGTGTCCAACACATGACTTCCTTGCACGTCCATTAGATCAAAAATATTTTCGACGCACTTCCTCTAAACTTATTTGTTTGAAAGAGATAAAATATCAATAATAGTAAGGTTTAGCGGTTTCTAGACAAATATTTCGATATCGCCAAGCTGAGTTCAATTTGAAATATTTCCTTCTGACACTTTATTTGGCGATATTTCACCAAAAGCCGACAAACTTGAGATAGTCTGCGAGATTTTGGGGATAGCCAAAGTAGTCATTGACCACACACTTTCAATGAATTGAATGCATCCATACACCTCAATGTATTTAAAGTCATTTGGCTCACCCTGTAAATAAATTCTCAGTCGATTGCTGTTAAAAAAGATATGGAAAACAGTTAGATATTACAATAGTTCTAAATACAAAAGTTCAAAAATCTACGGGTTAAAGTTTTAGTGTTATACAAAATACGAAATAATTTTTGGCGCCAAATTTGGCGATATTTCGGCGAAACTCGTCAATGTCGACGAAATTTGGAGAGATTTTAAGCATGAACCAAACAATGACAGATTATCGCCAAATTTGGCGATATTTCGCCAAAACTCGCCAAGAACGATGACAAATGGCGATACTTTGGGCATGGACCAAATGACTGACTATCGCCAAATTTGGCGATATTTCGCCAAAACTCGCCAAGGTCGAGGACAGACGGGGAGTTTTTGGGCATGTACCAAACAATGACTGTCTACAGTTGTATTATATTGAAGATGTCCATAGACATTAAAGTACTAAAATTCTTTTCGGTGGTCCTGTAAATAAACTCTCCAGTAGATTGGAACCAAAAATCGAGATACACAATTAGATTTTACAACATTCTTATATATGAAATTTCATAATAGTTTTTGAGATTTGAGAGTTAAATACGCACACACGTACACCAAAAGTCGCCAAGCTTGGCGACTTTTTGCGTAGTTCTTGAGGCACGTGACCGTGGTCGGACCATTACCTGACTCATGTGGTAGGACGGTATTGTGCTTGAAATGGATGAATGCCCCTAAAATTGCCATTGACCGTAATGTATTGGAAATCTTTTGAGTGTTCCTGTAGCAGAACTACAAATAATAAAGACACTTTTTTTAATGGAGAAATTCATTTTCTAACTCTTTACAGCATACATCACTTCTGAGTCGTTTGAAATAGCCCAATACCTCTCAAAAACGCTTTGATGAATTTCGGCCCATAGAGCGTAATGTATTTCGAATCTTTTGGGCGGTTCTGTAGATAAACTATCCAGTCGAATGGAATCGAAAGGGGAGGTGCACAACTAGATGTTACAGCAATCCTAAATATAAAGTTTCAACATTCTACGCCTAATAGTTTTTTAGATATGCGAGTTTAATGAGTTTCGGCCCATTGAGCGTAATGTATTTCGAATGTTTTGGGCAGTCCTGTAGATAAACTATCCAGTCGAATGGAACCAAAAGGAGAGGTGCACAACTAGATGTTACAACTATCCAAAATATGAAGTTTCGACATTCTACGCCTAATAGCTTTTGAGTTAGGCGAGTTTAATGAATTTCGGCCCATAGAGCGTAATGTATTTCGAATCTTTTGGGCGGTCCTGTACATAAACTATCCATTCGATTGCCACCAAAAGGGGAGGTGCACAACTAGATCATAGAACAATCCTAAATATCAAATCTCAACATTCTACGACCAATAGTTTTTGAGATATGCGAGTTACATACATACGTACGTACGTACGTACATACGTACGTACGTACAGACGGCATGGAAAAACTGGCCACAGCAGACACGCCGCTGGTCAAAATGAGTTGCAGACACGTTAATATGATCGTGCATGCTAGCCTACGATAGGATGCATCGAAATAATTTTTAAAATTAAATTTAGAGGTAGTCAAAATCGGTTTTTTTGTCGAAATTTGGCCCCCAAAATTTTTCGGGATCACATTACTTCCTTATACTACGTACAAGGAAGTAATAAGGAAAATAAATAAATACGAAACGAATCTGAAATATAACAAGCTCAATTTAGAGAGATGGAATATTTTAAACGAACACATTCGTTTCCATACAACACTGACGGATTAATGCAATTATGTATAGTGTGTGTTCTGTGTGTGTGTGCTGGGTGGGGGATGGGGGGTTAGTTGGAAAATTCTCATACACAGAGCCCGATCAAGGCAACTATGGGCCCTGGGCAAAAGAAAAATATTGGGACCCACGCGATAACTTTCCCCCTTCTAAAAAAACCAATAACGATTGGTTTTTATTCTGAAAAGTTTTAAATATCTTCTCCCTCCCTCCAAACACGAAATTTTATTTTGAGTAAACTGAAATAAACGTATATATATGATATCAATGAAACAGATCATATGGTATAACAGATAACTGCTACATCATAGTTGGCAAAATGTACGGGATATAATAAACCACATTTTAAATATTATTGTATATTTTTAATAACAGCTAACCAACATATTTAATTACAAAAATTTTGTTACTTTCAAACTTAAAAAATACTGTTTACTGAAAGGTACAGTAGCGCAGCCAGAAATTTTTTTTAGGTGGGGTCCAAATTACTCGGACTCGGGGGGAGATCAGACCCCCCTCCCTAAAATGATCATGTTGCTGTTCACAGGGCCCCCGTACATGATACCCATACAAGTGTTTGTAGGGGGTGGGGGGGGAATGGTCATCTCAGACAGGCACTCAGCACTCATCCCTCCCCCGGAAGAAATGTTTCGCGAATTTCACCTTTACAGAAAACATTTGAAATTTTACCCTCAGGCCCCCAGAAAGCACAGAATGAGTGCGAATACCTATATTCTCCTCCCAGTGGCGGATTTTGCTCTTGAGAGGCCCGAGACGCAACTCAATTTTGAGGCCCCCTCTACTCAAAAAAAAAAAAAAAAAAAAAAAAAATCACTAACTCTAACACCTTTACATTATTACTAATTATTTTTATTAGTTTAATGTAACACCTTTACATTATTACTGTTACTTAATGTTTTAATTCCTTTTATATCTAGTTTATGTCTACGTCTACAAACCAGGGCCTGACTTTCACTATAACACTTTTGTGCCCAGGGCACTTTTCAGATTTTGTGTCTCTTAGCTGGCTCAATTTTTGTGCCCCTGTATATCGTGTTAAACTCAATTTTTTGGCTTATTTTTGCAGTTGTGCCCAGGGCACGTGCACCAAGTGTCCGTCCGATAGTCATGGTCTGCTACAAAAGGAGTATTAAAATTTGTAAAATAATTTTTATGTATATAGATTTGTTCATCTTAGAAAACATTTTTTATCTCAATAATTTTTGTAGTACATTTCACTTTTCATGATTAACACTAAATAAACATCAGCATACCTCTAAGTATAAACCAGCAACTGCAGTTTCATATTGTGTGATTATTTTTCACTGTTACTTAATTACGTCGAATTTCTTTTTGTGGACCACTAGCGAATGTATTTTTTCAGTCATGAAAATTTTGACTACTTAACAGGTGCTTTTGAAGGTCAGAACAAGGGAAACTTGATTAGAAACATGACTTTGACATCACAAAGTTCAGAAGAATTCTTTACTTGGATAAAATGTACCAAAAATTTAACATTCCTTCAAGAACATATATTTATAAATATTTAAATATATTCATAAATTTCCCGCTTGGAACTGCAAAACTAAGCAGTTTAATAGTAAAAGTAAACTTTCTGTTTAGTCGAATTTTTGTGTTTATTCAAAAACTGTCAATAAGTTTAGGACTATTAATAATGAGTAATTAGGTATGAATAATATATACACACACACATTATTCTATATTTTAAATAGAATGAAAAAAACTACAAGAGAAATAAAAAAAAAACAATACTTAAGTAGTTAAAGTACAAAAAATATTATTGAGTTAAAAATAAATTCCACTTTATATTGAATATGGGTATGCTCTAAGCTTCGGTCCTAGGTTTATTATTAACTAGCTGCGTGCCCGTTCTTCGCACGGTAGGAAACGAAACTTTTCCTCACATGTGTAATTCGAATGGAATCTAGAAAAAGCAAAATTATTTCACTCTTGACTTAAAGTTTGCATCATATATGTACTAACCTGAGATCATTGCAATATAATGACACACACACACACACAAAAAACTATGTCAGCGTCATTCGGTATCAAAAAAGTGAAAAGTTAGACCGTTCTCACTTTCAAAATGTCTTATTTCCGCATCATGCTGTCTTTTAGGTTCGCGTTTTAGCGTTAAATACCTCAGACACTACATGAAATGGACATTTTTTTAAATTTTAAAATTACGTCATGCAACCCTTTACAAAAAGAAAAGAGATAAGACTGCGCTATTTATAAAGGCTTTAAAATTGTTTTTCTAGATTACGCAGTTTAATTTTTCTTCTCACAAATAAATCCAGGATTGATAAGAGGAAATCGAGCCAAGCAAAGAAATAGTCTGCTTGGACATAAGAATAACTATGTAGACAAAACGAAATCTTTGGAATGAGAAACTTTTTTCACGTTTTCAGAAGAGCGCTCGTTGTAATTGCTTCACAACGGGCTTTGACTTTTAGTTGTACAATAACAGTCTAACAGTAGTGTTTGGCGCATTTTGGCTTCAAATATAAGGCAATAAACAACAGATGTTTTAATTCGAATTTCGCAAGAAAATCGCTTCGATTAATGGAAGTTTTTATAATACTCGTAAATGTCTTATTATTAATAATAAACTTATTACAATGTAAATTAATATAAACTTCTTCCGTAACAAAAATATTCCAATAATTAAATGCTTCAATTGGAAAATATAATCAATAATTAAATTATAAATAATTTCATCTAAATTCCTTTTAAAAATATTACATATATTATTAAATTTATCACCAACAATAGAACTGATTTGATTCATATTTAAGTTCAGTAAATTCAGAAATATGATTTCTTTATTTCCCAGGCATTAACCTTGTTCATGATCAATTTGCACACTTTAAATCAATTCAGATACCACACAGCAGCTTTTATATTTTTCCTCTAGAGAAAGAAGAGCCCAGTCAATCAGTCGCATGGGGCAATCCATTTATAAGTTTTTGGGTTGTTAGCAGTGCGTACCTGAGCGGCGAGCGTCTTGTCGGAGCGCGGAAAAGAAAAAATGTCAATTTGATTTTATTCTATTGTTATCGAGTTAAACCCTCCCATAGAACCCACATTTAACTTGTTCCCCCCATCGTTGCAAAGACACAACGGATAAGATACCCTTCTGTACCTAGTAACATGAATCTATGAATGCTCCGCTGGTGTCTTGCGTTGTGAAAGCGCAACAGTGGTTGCATTAGACACTGATAACCCCAAACCAATCTGGGTAACAATGCTGGGAACAAAAGAAAATCTTCGGTGTTGAATCTTTGAAACGGTGGGGGAGCTAACAGGTTAAATCTGGGTTTAAGAATTAAAATCACAGATGAGAAAGGGTTGGGCCGCATTGTACTGAGTTCAAGTAATTTTAATAGTATAAGTAACAATGTCTTTAAAATTCATGTTTACTTTATGCATTAGTGTTGTGAAAATAAGCTTCATTCCCGTAAACAGGACTAGCTGATTAGCCGACTAGAGCAGCAGATAATTTTTAAGTCAGGTTGTGTCGTAACGCCTAATGCAACCAGGCAACGCCGGGCTAAGCAGCTAGTATGCAATAAGTAATGTATATTTATATTCAGGGCCTGATTTACGGCGGGGCATTCGGGGTATTGGCCCGGTGCCCCCACTCTAGGGGGGGGGGAAGGGCCCAAAATGAAAAAAATACGCAGTAATTTTTTGTACATGTAACATTTCGCTCATATTTCCTGACATACTGTAAAATGTAACAAAATATAATTACAGTAAACGTAACAAAATATGATTACAGTAAATACACTCAAAATACTGGTGTTAAAAAGATAAAACAGTGGAAACTTTGTAAATAAACACTCATAAAATGATACCTTTTTTCCAGGAAACGCGTTTTCGTACTAAAAATTTCAGTACCTCCTCAGCCTAAAATTGTGAACCTTTAGACTGAGGATATACTGAAATTTTCAGTACGAAAACGCGTTTTCTGCAAAAAAGGTATCATTTAATGAGTGTTTATTTACAAAGTTTTCATTGTTTTATGTTTGGAGTTAGTTTAGTGGAATTCTAAAATTAAAAAACAAATTCTTTCATTAGATTCATAAAATGCTTTGCTTATGTATACCTGTCAAAGGTATGTAAACTCATAGCAGCCTATAAAATAAAATCACTCTTGTATTCGAGGAAGGTAAGATGTATGGGGGCCCCCATATGAAGCTTTGGCCCGGGGCCCCCAGGGGTATAAATCGGGCCCTGTTTATATTTAGTACTGTAAGATAGTAGATTTGTAATCATTGACTACATTGTAGTTGCCAGTAATAATAAGCTTATGATATAGTTTTAAATAATCTTTATAAGTTGGATCATTATATCTTGTATACATGCAAGTACGATTGTCTATGTTTAGAAAATTCTTGGCTAATTATAAATAAATACACTTCAACCATCTGCTAGATTATACTGCAGACACCGGTTATAACGTACTCTCACGGGACCTAAAAAAGTAGTACGTTATAGGCAATATCGCCGGTAAGATCCAATATTACACATAAAAAGAAAGCGGGCTCATAATTTCACTGTAATGTGTGTTTTAAACAGGTCTGATTTTTTAAAATTTAAGTAAAAAACAGAAAAAATTTCTTTATTACTTACAATTTTTACTGAGATAAATAATCTTAATTTTCTTTTGTTTTAAATGAGCAGATGCCACTTTAAATATACCGTTTTAGATATCCATATTAGACTTTTGTAGAGTCTCTGCATCATCGCTGCGGCATTCAAAAAATCGCGATAATGTTTTTGCAGCATTTAATGCTTCGGGTATGTTTGGTATAGGCTCCCCTGTTTCTTCTTCACTGTCATCAGAATCATTATAGATAGGGCTTTTCAGAAGTCATTTTCGTACATTGATGAATGACAAAGAAAACACATGGTCTTGTTCTTAGCCCTATCTAGCAGGGTTAAATGATAAAAGATTGTTCCCTTCATTGATATACAATTCATCTCGCTAGAGAATCTGCAAACTGACAACGAGTGTTTTTGAACGTACTAAAATTTTCGAGAAAAAGGAAATAAAATACTTAAGAAAAGCAAAATTTTATTTTTGGCTTTGGTATAAAAAGTACGTTATAGCCGAAGTACGTACTTTCGTTAAGTACGTTTTAACCGAAGTTAAATAACATTATAAATATAGGACTTCAATCGGGACCTAGCTTCTAGGTACGTTATAACCGATAGTACGTTATATCCCAGGTCCGTTATAACCGGTGCGCACTGTACTTGAAAGATCTTTTCATATTAAGATTTTTACTGGTAATAAATTATGAACCACGTCTGTGTGATTCCACCTCCTCTGTTGTGTAAAGTTATTTTGAAATTTAATCAAGTAAAGTTTACCTCTTTGTTAATGTAGAGCCCAATATCAAGAGGATGAGCTTGAGATTTAGCACCCTCAAAGGTTACTTTCGGTGCAACAGATTTTTCGCCGGGTCCGGGCCCATCCATACTATCAGCAGTCTTTGATGCTGCATGATCACCATCATCGGCTTTAATTTTTTTCTCGAAGAAAGATAAAAACATTTCACTTTGGGTTTTCTTTCTTTTTAAACTGGACGAATTCATGATCGTAAGAAACAAAGAACCCAAAACTTCTGCTTACAAACTAAAGGCATCCAACTCAAGTGAATTCAGGAGAGACTAAAACTGAACCATTCGAAATTTCGTTATACCACATCTAAGCTCCCAGCAGACCCTCTTTTTTACTGTTTGTTGTGTGTGTATTCACTATTTGAATACTGTGGCTTGTTTATCTCGAGAAAAGAAGAGTGGTATGCTTGAAGACTACAATATAGGCAATATATTTTCCTCTTTCCTTCATGACAATTTTGTTATCACTTAATTGTAGCATGAATAGATTCTTTCTGGGGATATTCCGTTCCTTTGCGCTACAAGGGTGCGAATTACTTCCCTTTACATTGTCCGATTCGTCCATCCTAGCCCCACAAATTCCCTATCAGAGACACGACTGGAGATTTATTGCCCAAGGAGTCTCTATGACGGTGCTTGCTGGAAGCCTTTGATGATTTTATCTTGCGTCCTCCTTTTCAAGCCAACTACCGATACAAAGTTTAAAAAGAGGTTTTTTTTAAAGAAAAGACACTTTTTAGAGAATAAATTTGGAAAAGATAGAAAAAAAATGGGCCCTTTTTAGAGAAAAAATGGGCCCTTTAAATTGGTGGCCAATGGGCCCAACTCGCCCTGTAGATAAACGGACCCTGCTCATAGCGGCCCCTTAGCTCATAGGGGGGGTCCGGACCCCCTGGACCCCCCCCGTCGCTGCGCCACTGGAAAGGTAGGAAATTAAGATTCCACAAATGTTGGCAGCTATGTTATATCGACTATAGAGTCTTTTGACGAATTGAAAAGAAGTTTAAATTAATTGATACAGACAGATCAAGTTTGATTTATTTTCATTGTTCATATTTTATATTTGAAGAAACAATACAACTTTTGACGCTTTTTCCCTTTGTTATTTAATTGTGAAATTATAAAACTGTAAAATATAGATTTTTGGGCCCCTAAAATCGTTTGTCCTGCCGGTAACATGGCACTGCTCATACATGTATATTTTATGAAAGTAAAACAGGATCTTTTTACACTAATTTCCTTTTTCTCGGGAGGAGCGGTCGCTTCTTCCGCCCCCTTTATAATCCGTCCTTGCCCCATAGAGCAGTGGCGTAACTAGGGGATCAAGGAGGGGCATCTGTCTCCGGGCGCAACATCCAGGGGGCACCAGGCCCTGGTTTTCATTAGGCCCGGGCCTAGGGCCCCCGAATGTTTGGGGGCTTCACAAACAAAATCCCAATTCAATTTTTCTTAATTTTATATTTTTTAATAGCAGATTTTTATTTATATTTTAAAGTTTTTTTAGTCAATATTTTAAACAAGTTGCCAATCTGCTCGATGACTGGATGGCATTTATAACCAGGGATTGAAAAAAGTTGTAAATTCTTAGATAGTTTATGAACATACTATGGGCGCCGGCAGAATATTTCCCATGGGGGGCAAAGACTACTCCAGTGGGGGGGGCAAAGACTACTCAAGGGGGGACAAAAACTACTTTAACGTATGGTTTCCATGTTGGAAAGAGCAAAACAGCAAGGGAAAACACTGCATACAAAAATCCAGGGGGGGCATTGGTCCCCCCTTTCCCTATGCTGCCGGCGCCCATGTGTACAGCTTGAATTTGTTTGTTAAATTCATCATGAAAAATAATAGACGACCGTCATCCCGATTGGGGAGGGGGTCGTCTATTATTTTTTTTGGGGAGGGGGGAGCGCAGAATTTTGACAGCAGGGCACAGTCAGACTGTAATTTACGTTGGAAATTTCACGCTGCTTACATCAGTGTTAGGGGCCCCCATACCGAGTAACCTTACCCCATTGCATTTTAGAAAATAGGAGGGGGAGCAAAATCGTCAGTTGTTCCAGGGCGTTGAAAACCCTAGCTACGCCACTGACACACAGACGCCGAATTTACAAAATTTTTGTCTGAACATAGTTCATGGCTGAAGTGTGAAGGTCAAGTGTTCTAGCTCATTGCGTGGCTGTTGATCTAACGGTCTGGAGTTAGAGTAGGTTTTCTTCAGACGTAACGTCCTCTTAGAACCTCTTAGAACAGGGATGGACAAACATTTTCGGTCGCGGGCCAAAAATCGAAAAAAAAAAAAAAAAAAGTTTGGCGGGCCAAGATAAATTTTTCTAAAATTTTAAAACAATATACATGCATTACAATTTAAATATGTTAATGAGATGAATGAAATTGCGATTTCATTTTTAAAAGTTTCTTATATTGAGGTTCGAAGTGATTCTAAGGAACGGGGCTAAATCCTCATCTGTCAATCTACTTCTGAAAGAATTCTTTCTGAGGTTCATAGTTGAAAACACTTGTTCACATATATAAGATGAAGCAAACATAGCACTGATTTTCTGGAAGTGAGATATTAAATTTGGGAAACTTACTTTCGATAATGATTTGTAAAACTCTAACTTTCGCATATTTAGAAACAACTGCTTGAGATGATTGTTAGATTGCAACTCAATTTCAAGCTCCAAGTCGGACCTCACTGCTTCACAATTTACGTTCAAAGGCATGGTAAAAATATCCAATTCTATTTGAATGCCACTGAAACCTTGAAATCTGCGTTCGAACTCAAAATGAAGTTTTTTCAAGCCATCTTCATAATTCTTAAAATGGATATATAATATATAAATATATATTTTCTTTTAATTTCCGTCGGACCGGCAAATTTAAAATTCTATCCGCGGGCCGGATAAAACCTTCCAGCGGGCCGGATTTGGCCCGCGGGCCGTAGTTTGCCAATCTCTGTCTTAAAAAGTCCTTCGACCAAAGCACCGCCCTGCACTCCCATTCTAGACAGATATTTCATTCATAGCAATCTAAAAAAACTGAAGTCATTTTCTACAGTTCTTAGCCTCGGAAAATAAAAGTACACACTGTTATAAAAAGTTCCCGAAGTAAACGGTCATTGTCTGTCAGCAATGCTCCGGAAAATAACCGTTTTCCCATTTCCGGTGTCGGAGAAAACGGTTATTTTCCGTTCACATGTTATCTTATGAAACGGTTTCTCTCCTTTATTTTCAGTCACAGAATCAGGTTTTTTTCCCGTTATTTTCAGGTACAGAATTAAGTTTTTTTCCCGTTATTTTCAGGCAGGAAATTCTTTTTTTTTTCTTTCCTTTCCCTATTAGAGAAAGGTATTTTTCTTTTTTCCCTCTATCACAAAGGAGGATTTTAAGCATTATTTAAAATTATGGAATCAGGTTTTGTATCAAGATATTATGTCTTATTTTCTAATAAGCGATATTATTGGCCAAAACCGGGTACCTACATACTTCCAAAAAATAATTTATTTACCATAGAGCCTAGAATATAGCTTTTATACAGTAAAAAGTTGTCATTATTTTTCAAACCAACGTTCTAATTTACTCAAATACGTTGTAATACATTCAAATAGAAATTGAAGCCATTTATTCATGTAGTTATTTTACACATGAGAAAAGCTCTCCTAGTCCAGCTTTTCCATATATATATGTGTGTATAGGTAGATGGGTACACAACGTTAACGAAGTTTTTACGCATTCTTAGTTGTTAAAATATAGAATTAGTTTTTTGTAATTGCCAAATAAGTGTAGATGAATGAGTAAAAATAAATAAAAAAAACTTCTGACATCGGAAAAAAATTAACAAAATTCATATGAAGGGTGATTCGCTACTAGAATGACAAACTTGCAGGGGGTGTAGGGGGTACAGAACGGTTCAGAATCCCATAGCAATGCGGGGTCGGAAACGTCGTCTTCATGCACCTGTTAATAATCACTTTGGAAGAAGTGTTGAAGTGTGCGTCTAATTTCTTAACCAAGTTTCATAAACAATGGACTTTCCCAAGACAATTTCATGAAAGAAATTATTCTGAAATAACAGTTTTTATCAAGTGCAATTGGTGAAAGAGGGATTAGTTTTTGAAAAACCGAGGTCGGAAAGTTCACTATTACTAGAACACTTCTTCTAAAGTGATTATTAACAGGTACATGAAGACGACGTTTCCGACCCCGCATTGCTGAGTGATTCTGAACCGTCTCTGTACCCCTACACCCCCTGCAAGTTTGTCAGTCTGGTAGCGAATCCCCCTGTATATTGATGTAATATACAATCATGTATGTATTTGAGGAAAATTATCTTTCCGGATATAATTGACAAACTCTACATTTCTCAGTCGGAAGATCGTTAATTATCTTTACCATAAAGCAATGAAAAAACATATTATGTATAAGCATAGCATTCTATGCCAAACTATATCCTCTTCAGAAAAGGTCTCTCTCGCTCTCCTGTCTCCTTTCCTTTCGAATAATGCAATAAAAATTTCGGCAAACTTAATTATTGAGCTAAGTGGTTTAAGCTTTCCAGAGAGAGGGTTTAATCGTCACCTCCGATAAACAAGGCCCGCGCACAGAATTACAACAAGTGGCAAGATGGCGTATTCCGTAGTTCCAAGCTCCGTTGCTTTATTCACATGTTTACATCTAGTTTTGATGTGCTCGTGAATATACTCTCTCTAGTGTTGTCTTGTTTATGAGTTCTTCGTTTAGAAGCTAATTTCTGCAGGAAGAAGGTAAGTGGGAGCGATGACTCATATATCATTTTAAAGATCTTTTCATTAACAACATTTTGATACCAAATTTATTGTAAAATCATAAAAATTAACTAAGCTATGAATGTTCAAAATTCTGTTCAAATACGCATAAAATTTTTATATTGTTATTTCCGTTATTGTTAATTGTATTATAACAATAGTCTCCAAGTTACGTGAATTTGAATGGCATAATTACGATATTTAATGGCATTATGAGTTAAAACTTGGCATGATTGGTTGCCATGATACATAAATATTGTTTGTCTGCACTTAAATAGTATGCAATCTTGCTTTTAACATTGCTCATGTGTTATTAAGTTATTTATAATAATGAACCAAATGTAAATTTTTAACGTGGCATTTTCAATGGGATTCTTTTATTTCTAAAATAGAACAGACAAAAAGCACATTAAAATATTTTTAAATATTACTAACGTTGCACTAAAAAGAGCTTTTTATGGTGTATATAAATTTATACGATTATATTGCATGGTTGAAGAGATATGCAGCACTTAGATATCTGGCATCTTGTGTTAAATGCCAATAAATCTGTAGCAGTTCTGTTGTTCTAATGATTTCTAGGCTCATAAGAATAGCTACCTATCTATAATTTCATGTGGTATTTATCTTGGCGAAAAATGGCTCGTCTTGGCGGATCGCCTGGACAATACGTAAATACCTAATCTTACATACATTTTTATTAGTTTCAAGGTAAAAATCTTGAAATGAGAGTTGCATTTATCCCCAAAAGGGAATTTTTTTCTCAATGCAGTAGAAATATGCATTTTGACTATTTAAACTGCTATTCAATAAAGAAAAGTGTTTAATATGAAAATATCTTTCCCTCTTGCAAGAAAGCTGAAATTTTGTTAATCAAGTATTGATTTTTATGGACTAAGTAAGTATATTCTATAAAAAGTAATATTTTTGATAGTTTAAACCACAAACTTAATTTGGTTTAGAAGACTTTTCCAGTATATAATAATTCAATTTAATGTCAATCTGATTCCCCCTGCTAAATAAGAAATTTACTATTGAGTTAAATAAATCCCCATGAAAAGACGTTGAATTTGGTGTATTAAATCTATGAAACGGATATTTTTTTCAAATTTAAGTGGTAAGTTCTTATGAAGAATTTTGCTATTCTGATAAAGACAGATTCATGTGAATGGATATTTTATTTGCTATTCAAAAGGAAAAGGTTGACCACTATTTCGCTCAAAACTCATTCAAATGAACGCAGAGCAATGGACTTCGGAGTCAGCCATTTTGAATTGGTTGTGTAGGCTTTCGTTATCGGAGGTGACAGCTTAATTCCCCCTCATCCGTCTACGTACTAACAAGGAAACCATGCGATGATGCGTGATATTTCCTTCCGAGAACGGGCACGCAGCTAGTATTAGAATAAAATAAACTTTTATCTTCAGTTGCAAAATTAGTTTATTCTCAATTACAATACTTTAAAAGTTTACGTGCAGTTTGTATTTTGTGTACATTTTGAAAATGTATGTATTTTGATATTTTAAATTCAGAATGTATTTTCTGTTTTGATGTAATATTTGAATTGATGTATTGCTGCATTTTGTATCGAAAATACATTTTCAATGCATTTTGTCCAATTCTGTGGTTATTACAAATAGTTGGATACACTACTTTACCCCCATTCGTATTTTGTTCTTCCCTCTTCATCATGTAGAGACGTCTCTTAAAAATCATAATCACCCAGACAGCACATAAGCTTAAATCAAGCTTGACATTTCTTTGAATTTCACGCATTAATGCAAGCTTGACAGTTCAACTCATTCTAAGTTGGCAGCAAGCTTGCAGGAGTCAAGTTGAATTGTCAAGCTTGAATACAGCTTGATTTAAGCTTGGCAATTGCTACTCGCTTGATTTTTCCTTTTTAAAGGAGCGTTGATGGAGCCATCTGTGAAAAAGAATGGACATTAATTGTCTAGCATCCTCAAATTTGCTGAAAGTTCGTAAAAGATGTGTTTATTTTATTACCAGTGCCATATTACCGGCAGGGCAAACGGGGCAACTGCCCAGGGCCTACAGATTTTAGGGCCCAAAAATCTTACATCTTACACTTTTGTAGTTTTAAAATAAAATTACAAAGGATAAAAAAAAATTCAGAAGTTAAATATTTTTTTTTAATTATAAAGTATGAACAATGAAAATAATTCAAATTTACATTTGTATAAATTAATTTAAACTTATTTTTAATTCTTCGAAATGCTCTATATCGATATAGCATACCAATATGTAGGAAAATAACTAACCACATTTGTAAAGAGAATTTTTAGCGTTAAAAAATAGCAAAATTTTTTCAATTATTTGTTATTTTAAGAAATATTTACAATAATGACTAAAGTGTTTGTATTCCATACATGTTAGCAACTATGATATAGCATTTCGAAGTAACGTTTAACTATCTGTTTCTTTGATTTCAGATTACTTAACACAAAATTTGTGTTAAGTAAGTAAACCCATTCTATATTTCCAAATATGGAAATTCTTCAAAATAAAATACAATTATACTACGAAATTGATTTCAAAATCAGTCGTTTGTCTCGATTTTGGCCAGCGGCAGTATTGCTCATGAGTGTTGTGAAAGTTTTAAAACATGTGTTGCTCTTAAGTTTATATTATGTTTATTTCCCTATTAGTAGAGTCTCTAAATCACACATAAAATTATTTTAACTTTGATGCATCCCATGGAAAAATAAAAAAACAAACAAATAACATATCTCCCACTTATCAATCTGGCCAGAAAACCGCTTAATAATTCACTTCAAACTTTAGTCATAGCTGCACAAGGCTCCGGTGGCTGAATGGATAACGCACTCGGCTACGAATCGAGAGGTCCCGGGTTCTATTCTAGCACGAACACTTGATGGAAACGGCTTAAAATTACAGCATAGAGGGGGAAAATACGCGGAAAAATAAAGTATGTGGGGCGCAAGCGCCCTGTGTATTTAGAAAAATTTTTTAAGCTTGAAATTAAGCTTGAGATGTCAAGCTTGATTCAAGCTTGAAATGTCAAGCTTAATGCAAGCTGGGCAAGTGTAAACTAGAACACTTGATTTAAGCTTGCATCAAGCTTACACAACTGGAATTTTCAAGCTTATTGACTTGATAAATCAAGCTTGCTGCAAGTTTGATGCAAGTTTGCTGTGCTGTCTGGGCACATAGATGAAGTCGCGTATATGTGTCTTCCTTGGCTCCGATATTTTGACGTTGGGATGTGTCCATCAGGACTCCCTAGACATCGCATTTCCATTCCCCTCTGAATACGACATAGGCCATAGGTTGCAGAAAACTAGTTTATTTTCATATAGGTTATAATTACTTACTTGCTCTTAAAAATGCTAATAGATGGCAGCATTAAACATTCTTCATATTGCCGATAGCTAATACTAAGCTAATAGTATCCCTTGTAGCACAACTAGTTCAAAAGGCTTTCAGAAGACGTCATTTGAATTATTTGTGCTATTAGGGATAGCAGGGCGAAGAGAGAACGAACTACGAGTATATTTCCAAGAAACAAAATCTACCTTACAGTTTTGGAAGACAAATTAAAATAAACGAACTGCACCAGGGATTGGAAAAATTCAGGATGATTCTTTATATGCTGCATTACATACTGAAATAAATAACACACACACACACACACACACACAAACACACACACAAAAAAAAAAAAAAAAAAACTATTATGAAATTTTTAGAAAAATTCTTGAGCATGGAATTGCACAGCAAAATGTTTCAAAAAGTGACACATTCTGCAAAAATTTTTAAAAGTTCCGTAACTGATACAGGTTTATCGTTTGTTTCAGTGTATAGTACAGCTTGCACAGAAACATTCTAAAAATTTTGACGTGCTTGAAATACATATATTTATAACATAAAACAGCTAAACTTATATAATATGGATATTCATCCAATAACCACAGAACAATGTAATCTTAAAAAAGGAAAAATAACAATAACAATCCAAAACTTAAATAACAAAAATGGAATCTCAGGCCGTATTACTTGCACTGAAACTACACTAGAATTTTTAAGCCTAAACAACATATACCTAAGATATGGAGATGGAATGGGAATTTTTATTGAGTAGCTTTATCGTCAGGTGCCACCGCTAGTACAATACAAACAAAAAGGAAAAAAGAAAAAAAATAGCAAGGTTTCTGTAGGTTGCGAGGCAAACAAGGCCATGCAACCTAGTATTATATTCAACCTAGTAGAAAGACCATTTCTATTGAAAAAAAAGGGGGAAATGGCCCGAACATAGTGAAAAACGTCCAAGTAAGATGCCAATACGAGATTTCAAAATAAAGTGTTGCCATCATAGAAATGGAAGTAACAATGTGATATTTTTGAAATAAGCACATTCATGCGCATCTCTCTCAATCCGAGAGATCTTCACCGACTAATGGCTGAATGCATAGGAACTGACATGGGCACATATATGATAGCTTTTATGCCCCATTTACCATTCAGCCCTTCCCACTTCTCTCGCTGCAGTTTTTCTTCTAGGAAATACTTCTGCGTCAGCTCCAAAAGCAGTGAGCGTTTACATTCAGCTGTACTCGACTTCTCCTGTATGTAGTTTTCTACTGAACTTCCCTCCTCCTCCCTTAATAATCCCTCGAATGGGGGATCGCGCTGGTCAGAGAGATCAATAAAAAAGGTCATAGCATGAGCTGGACGAGAGAGGTGTTTACACTCCTGTTACTGCCATTTCTGCCGCTCACTGCTGTGAAAGTGAGCTGAGTGTAAACGAGGGGTGGTCGAGAGACTAGTCAAGGGCCCTGACCCAGTAAGATACCATATTTCAATGTTGAACCACTTTTACGTTATACCAGTACGTAAATCATAACAATAATATTACAGCTAGGGACTATGGACGTCCATGGAGACGTGACTGTCGGAGATGGGCATGAGGTGGACAGTCCCAGGATACCAGTCTCTCACGCGACTGTCGATCTAACAGCAGGCTTCTCCAGATGAAGCGTGAATACGTGTTAGAATGCCTTAAAACTTCCCAAGGCATTTACCCCTTAGACAGGGAGCCCTTGTGTAGCTTTGGCCATCAAGAAAAATGGCCCCACCATGGCCAAGTGGATAAAACACTGAACATGGTAGACGATTCAACTGGGAAGATTCAGCATTCTGGCATACCTCGCGGCTGTCGATCTAACGATCTGGAGTTTTGGTCAGTTTTCTCTAGATGTAACGTGAATACGCATTAAACCCCTTAAAAAATATCTCGGATCAAAGAGATCCCCTCTCTATCATAGGCAGATAGCCCTTGCTTAGCTTTCTCGAAAAACAAAACAAACAAACCCGGAGATCTAAATGCAACAGGATTTACAACAGAGTTCGATCGATTACTCAGCCATCTGTAATCGATTACTGATATATAGATTACCATTACACTTGATACCAATTTCTAAAAAAGATTATGATTATGGAACGTTAATTCAGTTAACGGTTGTATTTCGAAAAAATCATGTTATTTCGGTAAGTAAATACAAAAAAAAAAAAAAAAATAAGCGCTTCAAATTCTTTGTAAATGCCTCTTTATAGGCTGCATCAAATACTGAAATAAACGACAAACCTGTATCAGTCAGTAAACTTTAAAAAAAAAATAAATAAAAATTTTTAATTTTGCAGAATGTGTCACTCATCGAAAAATTTTGCAGTGTAATTCTATGTTTGAGGTATTTTTTCTGGAAGTTAGATGAAAGGCATCTTTTTTCATTTATTTCAGTGTGTAGTGCAGATTATGAAGAATGATCCTGGATTTTTTTCGAGTCCATAGTGCAATTAGTTTATTTTAAATTCTGTGACAAGGTCGTGAGGCGAATTTTGTTTCTTCGTCAAACACTTAATCAAATATTAAAGCAACTCAGTAACAATAATTTTTTTTATTCTGTAACTTTGTTACTGTACTTCACTTACTACTGTACTTTGTTACTGTACTTCACTTACTACTGTACTTTGTTACTTCACTTTGTTTCTGTAAATTTTTTAAAGTCTTATTTTAGTAAGCGATTGTAGTCGATTGTAATCGTCAAGAAGTCTGGTTCAGAGCAGCCTATGTTAGAGTCCTAAAGCTTATTAAAAGAATCACATGCATGACCACACTGATTTGATTTTATCAACGTTGCAACTTTTGGTAGATTAATTATAAAACTTTAAAAATCACTTTTTATAAGTTTTACTTACCTATGTATTGAATTATGATTATTTTATTTTTATAGTCATGCTTATATATATATATCAAAGAGCATAATCATTTGTTTGAAATTTTCAGAAAAAGAAGCATTTCAATTTTTTTTTTTTTTTTTTTTGTCTGAGCATAGAATAAGCAGAAATTAAAGTAGGATTCGGAGGTGCGGTTGTCCTAAATTTATTAAAACTCTATTCAAATTGTCAAAAAATATTATAACAGCTCAAATACTTGATTAATGTCTTCGAAAAATTTTAAATTATTTCAAAAAGGTTCGTAAGCGTATTCTCCGTACAATGAGGCTTTTATTTTTAAAGCTGGAGGCATAGCTAGGTAATGTAGCATTCATGGCAGTCCCCCCCCCAAAAAAAAACCAAACTTGGCGATAAATCATCAAAAATTGCAAACCGTGGCAACTTTCAACGTTTTATTATCCCCCCCCCCCACACACACCCTATACGGAACTTTTAAGTATTTCTCTTCATAGGTCGTAATGTAAGAGAAACATTTTTGTAGCCCTGCAAAAAACTGTAAGTCTTATACCCACCGAAATCAATACCGGTCGTACGACGATTTTTTATGATATCAAATATTGAGCTCAATCGAATGCATCGTTTAGGAGTTAGAGAACTTTTAAGTATTTCTCTGCATAGGCCGTTCGTTATGCAAGGGCGGATTATAGGGTGTGGGGAAGCGACCCCCTCCTTAAAATACCCTATTTTTTCCCCATAAAATGGATATTAAGTCTTCCAACTAACCGCTCTACGCAAATCGGTCCACAAATTATGTCGTCAGAATATACCGGAGTGAACGAAATAGCACTGTAGTGCTTAAATGCTTAAAAAAAAAGAAGTTTAATATAGAAAAGAATATACTGCACATAGACTTTGTTTCAAATGCTTCAATTCAAAATTTTCACCTCTTTCAAGTATCATCCATGGTGCGCTCTTGCTTTTTCCATACTCGTCCATGACCAGTGTCGATCTGCGAGAAAATCTAATTTATTGAAAATAAGCACCAGTAAATGTCCCATTAACAAAAAATTGTAATGGTGCAACATTTGACTCAATACAATATTTGTTTATATATTGTTTAATTGTTTTGGCAGAAACAGCCGGGCCACGAAATGTTCTTCCTGTATTTGTTGGACTGCAGGTTAGGGGACATTGCCTTAGAAACGACATAGTTTATCACTGTTCAAAATAATGTGCTTTAGGTTTTCCTGAAAAATTAGAAGCTGCACCGTAGGCTAAGTTGTCGCTGAGCTTTTCTAATGGCTCCTTTCAGACAAGTTAAAATTTTCAGAAAAATAAGAGATGGCGACTTCTATAGAGGCTATCCTCCAATGATAAAACTTCTTTGTTACCCCATTCGCGCTAATTAAAGCTTAACGTTTTGATTTTAGTACGAACATGATTTTGTAGTCTTATTAATATCACTGTTACTAAATGTCGTAACCGAATAATTAATCAAAGAACAATGCTTTATCTCCCCTGGAAGCGTTCGGACCCCTCAGCATGCACTAAAATAAGCTAATCTTTCCCCCCAGTCATTCGAACATCGAGAGTGTATAACAGTAAATCTTGAAGCAGTTTGGCAACACGACTACTGAATTACGATCACGCAAACGTTATTCTTTCACGATCACTAATTATTTATTTCTGTGAATTATTCATTGTCTCTATTTCACGGCTCTTTACACCTCTGAACTATGATTCGTTAATACATTTCTCTCCCTCTCTCTATCTTTTTTTTTTCTTTCTTAAATCTCGTTCGATTCATTACGTACGAATATCGTAATATCGCAAAAGAACGAAGTCTTCTTCGACCCTATCACACTATCAGGCCCGCTAGACACTTCCAGTTGAGTTGAGAGAGTTACTGCGACCCCTTGTAGCAGGGATCAACGGCGGTAGGCCAAAAATCAACATTCCAGTTTTTTTTCCCTCACTACTAATATAAGCATTGGGATAATAAATTTCGGGAGGGGAAAAAAAAGAAAAGAAAATAGCGCGAAGGGTTGCAGATTTTTATACCTTATCCATTTTCATCGCCGGAGAGATGAAAAGGCTTCTTGTTCTTATTAACAGATTAAGTGGAAGGGAGATAGTGTCATTAAACAGCATTCGTTAATATAAGTTTTATTTTGACTGTGGTATGCAGGGGAAGATCGGGATTAAACAAAGAAAGAAAGAAAAAAAGCCCGGTTTATATTTTATTTGTGCAGTACATTTTTTTTTTTTATTATTGAACACGAAATTAAATATAATCTGAAAAAACTATTTTAAACGATTTGGAATCACACCTTCCTTTGAAAGCCCGATTACCGTAACTCTCATATTTCTTTAAATTAATTCTTCTTCTTCTTCTTCAGTTATTCCTTCAACTTAAACAGAAAGTTTGGGCCCCAGTGGCTGGAGACAAGCGCATAGCCAGGATTTTTTTTTTTTTTTGGGGGGGGGGATATGAACTTATATGTGTATAAATAGACGGAATTTCTGCACAGCATTAATCTTGTGATCACCAATCCCAAAATTTCGGGGGTGGGGATATATCCCGATATCCCCCCCCCCTGGCTGGAGACTCCCCAGAAATTTTTTAAAGCCTTTTCCTATAATCCAACCAGCTATTTATATTTTATATGAATTTGGTGGTGTTTTGTGTTATGGCTAGCCTACACAAGCGTCATTTGCTTATGGGGTTGGTTGCCTTGGTCGGAGGACTTTTTAAGGTGTTCGAACGAGTATTCACGTTGCAACCGACTAAACCTTCAGATTATTAGATAGACAGCTGCGTGATAGGCCCAAACGCGGGACCTTCACGTTTCAGCCGTCCACCATGTTTAGTGTCTTATCTTCTCCGCTATGGTGGGGCCTTATATTAATATGAATGAACACGTGATTAAGGATCGAACCGTTTCCCTTCTACACAATATTGAAATTTGTAATGATTTGTGATCATATTTCGTATGCATGTTATGCTCTGCAATAATATTAGTGACTCATATTTCATCAGCTAGGAGCTCGACCAGTGGCCGAGCGCATAGCGCTCTGAACTGGGAGACGGAAGATACCTGGTTCAAAACCAGGTTGCATCCGCCGACCTAACCGTTCGGAGATTTCCGCGGTTTCCTCCGAAACTTAGCGTAAATACGGGTTAGGACCCCTTAGAAGGACCTCCACGGAAGGCACCTTACCCATAGGGCTAGATCCCTTGTGTAGATAATTGGCCTTAATCCCACAACACAACATCAGATTGGAAGTTGCTTAATAAAATTTAATTGAACATTTCAGCAATGTATTATATTTTATTTTACGCTTTAAATTCAACCATCTATTTGATTGTTTGTATTTCTTAACTTTGAAAAAATCATAAACTGTTAAAGCTCTATTATTTCAACAATACCTTAAATATAGACTAGAATGTAATAATTTTGTCAATATTTTCTGCTAACTAGCAATATTTTCCATAAAAAGTGTCGGGTAACATTTCGTGTCTGGGAATCATTAAAGCACAAACATTTGTTTTATATTCAAGAATTCCCCAGTAAAGGTCTCACTATGGTTTTAATTTCGACCTGGTAGGTACACTTTAAGCTAATTGTTTTAGTATATTTTTGCAAAATAAAAATAATACAGCATTTTAAAAAGTTAAAAAAATAAAAATCCGAAATTCTTTTAGGTTTGCTACGCTTTACTTACATGTTCTGCGTACATTTCATTATCTTAGAAAGTACATCTTAATCCATGCGTGAGTTCCATTTGTTTTTCTTGGTTTATTATGTGCGAAAACGCATCATAACACATGCCTGGGGCCTATTTATCTTACTTCTTTCATTATGTTGGAAAGTGCGTCATAATTCGTGGATTCTATTTGTTTTGTGCTAAATTTTAAAATGAAACACAAATATTGGCACGAGATTAATAGCATCTAAGTGAAAAAAAAAGAAATAAATAAGAAGAAATTTAAATTATTCCAAACTCATCTATAATGAACAAACACTCTTTCGAACATTGTCAAAGTTAATATATAACTGCACAACTGCATGACTGCAGGGGAAAGGATTTATATTTAAAATACAGTGAAACCTCGATTATTCGAGCTAACTGGGACCGCTAATACCTCGGATATCGGAAATATCAGTTAATAGAAACTGTGTATAAAAACTCGCCGTCTTATGAAATAAAAAAGCAATCTTTTAAAATAAAACAATAGAACGTTTTTTAATGGTTAAAGAAAAAAATATATATAAAGTTATGTTTTACAGTTCAACAAATTTAAAGAGGAAATCAACTACTAAGTATTAAATTTAAAAAAGCAAATTGAAATTATTTTAACTGTACCAAGTTAAATATTGAAAAATGCATTTTCGAAAATAATACAAACGAAGAAAATATTGCACTTTTCAAATATAATATAATTCGTTAAATTTGCAAAATGTTTTTTTTAAAAATCTGTAAATTTTCGTTGCGAAAATCCAGAATTTCTATCGGTAGCCGCCTGACCAAGCCAATTTTAGAGTAATATAAGATTATCACCGCACCATACGTTCTTTGCTCCAAATATTTTATGGCACATGTTAGTGCTTGAATACATTCAGCATGCCTTACAGTCCTTGAGTCTTCCAATCAGGGACGTACCCAGAAAAAAATTTCGGAGGGGTCCAAACGGTGAAAAAGAGAGAAGTTTCCAGAAAAAGACTTCATCATTATTATTTTGCTAACAAAAATTGAAATTTCGGGAGGAGTCCGGACCCCCTGGACCACCCCCCTGGGTACGCCCTTGCTTCCAATGTAAGTCCGGGTCCTCTATGTCAGCATCATTAATGTCCGATGAGGGATCAACGGCCAATTTAATAGATAGAATGAAACTTGGATAACTGGAACTTGTTTAATTCAAAATTCTGGATACTTCGAAATTTTTCTTCGGTCCCCGGAAATCTTTTTTATTTATCTGTTCTTATTTAAGGGAATATACGTAATTCGAATTTTTCGATATTGAACTTTATCTCTGGCTCCTCCAACTTCGAATTATTCAAGTTTGACCGTGCAATAAAATTGTGCAACGAAACTATTGATCGCCATACTTAATCACACCATGTATTAAATAAAGTCGTATATTCAATAACACTGTTCAAGTGCTCCTCCTTTGTTTCTAAGCGCTTTATAAAATTAATCTATTTGTTGGTTTCAAGTAAAATCCTGTTTTTCGGGTCTCATTCAGGTGTGTGTGGGGGGGGCGGATTTCGTTATCGACTCGGTTAACAGAAACCTCCGTAAATCGTCTATTTTGATAAATTTTCTTTTCCCCTTCTTGGAGAAATCCTGCGTACGCCACTGCTAGGCACTAATGTAATGGAGTTATAAATTTTAAACGCACCATTTTTTATAGGATGCCATTTATAGTAAATAGCGCTATAATTCACAAATTTCGCAGCAAACTATACATATTTACCACAATTAGAACTCTGACCATAGGGCAAATAAACCAAATTCACACACTTTTGTTTAACAGAGTTGAAAATATCACGTTTCTTCTGCAATAAAACGATGCTAGATTTCCAAACTGCATTGAAAAGCCTTTTCACGATTCAGAAAAATAATTTTCAAAAATCAACTCGCTTATCTTATTTCATCTGACTGCATCACTCATGTTTCATCATTTTTTTTTTTTTTCAGGCAATGTCATGGATTTATTATTTATTCCTTTTATTTTTGCATTCTGCAGCATAGATTTCCAGAAAAGCATTTGAAATCAATAACTTCTGACCAATTCTTATACATCTTGGAATGATTCGGAACAAAAAAATCGTATTTTGAACTGGCATAACACGCATAATCCCGGATGTGAAGTAATATTCATCGATTCCTGTTTCGATTTTGGAAGATATAGGGTCTTTAAAGGAACACGAAATGACATAAAAATGTGTTGATTCTTTTGTCTTTTTAAATTTGTTCAACAGCATTTTTAAAAATGACATCTTCACGAAAGTTTCCTTTGGAAAAGGATTATTTTTAGAGTTATTACTTATTTCAGTCATTTTATCTTCTTTCGCACATTTGCCTGCATCGTTTAAACTACCTACTACAGGGATTTTTATCTTATTAAAGCGAGTCATAACACTTTGAAGTTCCTGGATATAAATTCTGTCTCGTATACATATATATTTTATTAGAGTTTTGTAGTAATATACGTTCTTTATTTATTTTACTGGTGAGTAAGAAATGAATTAACACAGTAAAAGATCAAATTTTTCAACAAGTTTCAAAACATGTAATTTCACTTAACACTGTATAATGTCAATTTTTAAAAAAAATTTCATTTATGGAGAATTGTCATTCGTTCATGATTAAAAGTCTTAGATTAAAAAAGAAATTAATAAAGAGCATTTTTATTGGATTTAAAACCTGCATGTACTGCTGTGAAAAATGCTCATGAAAGTATAAACACCATTTAAGGTTAATCCTGACACTAAAGGCTAATTTTGACTAAATGCACTAAAGTTAATCCTGACTAAATGCACAAAAGGGTTTGACTGGTTAACTCCCCGCCTGACAATACCGTGTTCATAGGTTTATTACGCACCATTTATCTTCAGTTACTCTTTATAAATAGGCATCCATGATATACTTTTATTCTGTTTGAATATTTTGTAAAATACAGCTGTTAACTGTGACTATAGCCTTCTTTCTGTTGTTGCATGATATTGTTTGGCCCTCTGTTTCTGCTGTTATGTTTTTGTTTTCTTTTTTTCTTCATTCTAGGGATATGTAATTTTTGCAGTAATATTCTTAATGTTTTACTTATATATTAAACACACACACACACACACACACACCTATATGTATTATTGAGTATTTTATGATGTATCGTTTAGTTTTTCTAAGAGTTTGGTACAAAGTTTCTCAAACTTTTTCTCTGGTGGAAGCACCTCGTATAAATTTAAAATTAGTGAATTGGGGAGCTAAAGCAACACATTAATTTTTCGCGGAGCACTTGTTCCCTTAAAGAGGAGCATAATTTGAGAAATCCTGGTTTAGTATGTAATTTACTGTTTTCCGTATTGGTCTGCAAATGCACAACTGGCAAAGTTGGTTTTTACGCATACTTTAAAACACCACATAAAAAGTTAAATCTTACAACAACTTTTAAGAATATATTTTTATTTTTCGAGACTCATTCTTTTCACTAATACTTAAAATCCCTTAAAAAAGAATTTGATAGAAATCTGCATACACCTTTTAGATTAAAAATAATAAAATATAAAAAAATAAAGAAGAGAAGCGACAAGTGAAGGAACTTGAGAGAAATTACTTGTGAAATAACAACTTTTTCTGTTTATTAAAAAAAAAACCTAACTCGCCGTTTTATTATATGCTTTTTAGAGGAATTATACATTAACCAGTTAAATGTGACGTACTAAAAAAATGCATAAAAAAATTGAGCCCTTTAAATAAATTTCTGTGTGCTTTTTTTTAACAGTTGAGCGTATTCGATTCTTCCTTTATGAAAAAAAGAAGCATTAATTTATCTTTTACGTTTAAGAATTCCAAAATTCATAAGTTATGCAAGTTCGAGCTATTTGAACCAGGGCCGTATTTAGGTCCATGCCGCCCATAGGAAAAATCAAAGCTATCGCCTCGAGCGGGCTCTTTTTACTTTTATATCTCGATGCATACTATTAGTGAATTGTCAATAAAGAAAAAAAAAATGTAGTAAGGAGAAAAAATATGGACTTAAGTTGAAAGAACAATAGTTAGGAAGAAATTTTTTCGAAAGTGGTTTAATGTTACTATGAAGTAGACTTTTGAATACATTTAATTCCTGTTCATGTTATACTGCGGGAGCAGAATAAATAGTCATTCACCCTGGCAAATGACTTATGACATCAAAAGTGACCACCGGTCTCGACGAAATTAATGTATTTGTCGGTAAATCCTTTTTAATAAGGACGAGGGGGGGGGGAGGCCTGCATCAGTTGCATTCCGCCTGCGATAATAAATAAATAAATAAATAATGCCACCCTAAAAATTTTGCCATTCTAGACTGGTGTCTACTCTGGCCCATTTAAAAATACTATCCTTACTTGACCTGAGTTCCGGTGATGCTGTTAAAAGTTAAGGGTATTTCTCTATTAAATGATGTTTGGGGATACCTTTTATACAACATATATGTAGACCATTAAATTATAATAATAATTTTAAACAGAAAACTAGGCAGCTTCCATTTTCTAGTAAAAAATGCATAAAATATGATTAAAATAAATTAACTTATTTGGGACTTATAGAAATAAATGAAAAGCATATCCAATTGCGCAGACAAAAAAAATTTTCCGGGTGAGTAGGTGAAATACGTTCGTGTATTAATAAACAAAATACGTCTGGACGAAATAAATTCTAACTCAGAATTTTCCAATCTTTCCTTCGATGTAGCACTTTGAAGGTCTTTGGAGTTCTGAATGGAACGCCTTGTGTAATTTGATGCAGCATCTTCTATATGAATCTGAGTCCAGTGAATTTGAGTTATTGATAGTTTTTCGCTGAGCACTTATAAAACTTCGCTCGGACCACAGTTCAGGAAACCCTCTGCTAATTAATGCGAAAATTTCGGGGTGGGAGGTTTATATCTCGATATCCTTCCCGGTGCTGCAACTATCGCTGTATATTAGTTTCCAAAGACAGAGCAAATTCATAATTAATAGTTAATTAATGATTTTAACAAAAATAGCTTGAGTGTGTAAGGAAAGAAATTCATGTTAACCAATTTTCGGTTATATTAATTTGAACTGTTGCATCTATCTTATAACTGTTATATAAAGTAAAGCGTGCCAATTACTTTATCAGTTTCTCAGCAAAATCAAAGATCACCGAAATAATATTTATATGCTGAGTAATAATTAATTTATTAGTTAAGCACCAGATTGCAATAGTTTATTATAACATAGTTTGTGTGTTTTCCTCTTAGTACAGAAGTTTTGACGAAAAATTTGGTGCGAAATTTCTACAATCTCACAGTTGTTGCTGTACAGATGTTTTCACCTTTAGAAATGTAGAGGGGAAAGTAACTAAGGATAAGAAAGTGTAGTTCGATGGCAATAATACATCCAGTGGTTGGAATTTCGGAAAGTATTTTATTCTCTAAAAGCATATACATTCATATACTATATCTTATAAATAAAAATGAAATTCTGTTTGTTTGTTTGTTTGTTTGTTTGTTTGTTTGTGGATTTGATTCGTATACAAATCCACAAAAATGGACCTATCGGCCTGAAATTTAGTACAGATATGTCAAATAATATAGAATAACTCATAGTCCACTTTAAAACTTTGAAAGTCCACCCGTTCCCGGAATTTAAGAGATTTTTTATGCTCTTCACGCAAAAATCTTTTCGTAATTGTAACCCCTGTAGTGAAAAAAGTGTGAAATAAGGATCGTGGTTGCCATGTGTGGCGATTTTGCCGAATAAAATGTTTTAAATTCTCAAAGTAAAAATAAAAGAATAATAATGATTTTTTTTTTGTTAGTTTATATTCGTAAGGTTATTTTTTTTTAATTATAATATCGTGTGCGTGGGAAATCAGAGCAGGAATGTAATGCTTTACACGCAAAACAATAAGAATTGAAGATTTCCGAGGCTAATAGGTAAATTATTTTAGTTTGGCGAAAAAATAAAATGGCTCAAATGCCGATTTTGTGAAAGTGAGTTCTAGCGGTTTGCACAGATTTCGGCTTGGCGCAATTTGTTGAGAGCTTAAGGATATAGATTTTTGAAAACAAGTGCAAAGGTTTTATTAGAATACAGCGTTAAATTTTAATGATCCGTGAAGAAATAATGCAGTTATTAAGGGATTTCAATTGATCTATCTCCAGAATTCTCGCCAAATAAGTGCATTGATTTAAGTTGGGGGAATTCCGCCAAATTTCAGAAAATTGAAATCTTCTCATTTAGTACATCGGAGTAATGATGAATAAAACACGTTATAGTTGATAATTTTAAAAAATTCGGCTGTATTAAGGGATTCAACTTTTCAAATAAAGGCTTGCTTTACTTTTTCGCGGTCGAACCATTTCCCATATATTATTGCTGCTAAGTCAATGCTTCGAATGATTTCCTGAAAAAACGCTTGCAAAATGGCGTATGTTGGCACTTTGGCGAGGCTTAGATTTGAAACTGGATTTTATTTGAGACTGGGATATATAATGACACTGGTTATAGATAAAAATGAATGTTGGTATGAGTGTATGAGGTTGAAAAACTCCAGCACCGTTGCACCATGAAATTTGGTTCACCTTAGTCTTTTATCATGGAGAAGCTTTTTATGCTATCCGTTTTCCTCTAACTTGCCACCAGGTGGCGCAGCAGAACGTCGAATTCTATTCCGTTTAGCCGTTTGCTATGCGAATATCGTCCAACCGATTTCGATGAAATTTGGTACACGCGAATATTAGAACACGGAGAATATTTTTTACTATCCATTTTGCTGTAACTTGCCGCTAAATGGCGCTGAAAAGCATCAACTTCTATACCGTTCGACCGGACGGCATAAAATTTTTTATACTTACACATTTGAGCACGAAGAATATATTCTAACTGCGTTCCTTTTGATGTTACTCACCACTAGATGACACTGCAATGCATTATTATTTTAAGTCGCCACTAGATGACGCTGCAGCAGGCCAAATTCTTGACCATTCAAACGGTCGCTATGAAAATCAGTATACATAGCTATTTGAACAATGAGAATATTTTGGCGTTATCCATTTTGCTATAACTCGCCACTTGACGGCGCTGTAGCAAATCATTACTTTATTGAACCACTGGATGGCCCTGCAGTGTATCACTTCTTGACTGTGCAAATGATCGCTATGAAAATAGGTATACTTAGATATTTGAACACGGGGAAGAGTTTGGCGCTATCCATTTTCCTATAACTTGCCACTAGATGTCGCGTCAACACATGAACTTCAGGACTGTCCTGCCGATAGTCATGAAAATTCGTATACATCGATATCTGAATGCGAAAAATATTTTCGCCGTATCCGTTTTGCTAAAACTCGCCACTAGATTGCGCTACGCCGCATGGCCTTCTGCACCGTACAAACGATTGCCTTGCAATTCGATATGCATGATTATTGGACACAATATAACGCGATATCCACTTTGCTATATCTGTTTATTACAATGAATAGTAATCACCACAAATCGTAATATCAAAAAGTCCATTCATTCCCGTGCGAAGAACGGGTACTTCAGCTAGTACATATATAAATATGGCTGGCTGGGCAGGAAAGACGATCTTCGGAGGTTCGCTTTTGATTCCATTAAGTCGCTGCATGTTGACATGTGACCGGCCGCCCGCGTTGGTGCTGTAGTCGGGCCTCTGAGTTGATAATCCGTACCAGCCCCGGTCCTCCTAACTGTGGCTGTCGACGTTAATTACTCCACACTTCTGGTTTAGAACATATTTTTATTAAGAGGTTTTCAAGCAGATTTATATGGCAACAGAGGCCAAGAAAAAGGTGCTCTCTGAACGGTGTTTGCACTTTTATTAGTGAGGATCACATAGTTTATAAGCAGGCGCGTAGCCAGGAAAATTTTTCGGAGGGGGGATATATCCCAATATCCCCCCCCCTAGCTACGACCCTGTTTATAAGGTAATCACATGACCAGAAAAAGATGAATTTATTGGTTATAAAAATGTCCGGGTCTCATAGTTCCTGGAAATTCAAGTTGCTGTGTGTAATATTAATTTCCTTATCCCTTGTTTCAGTAGAAAAGGGGCAAACAACAAATCAGGCTGATCACTAAATTAATCATATAAGCCTAGTACCAGACATTGTCAAAGAATTTTTTTTTTCTGCGTGTGCGTAAGTATTGTTGGTCCAACGATAATTGCATCATGATTTTCGATCTGATTTATCAGTTTAAAATAAATTTGTAGCAGTTTTAATCGGATGCCTAGATTGAGCTTTGAGCGGTTTAAATCTAAGCCAGTTCAAAAGGCTGTCAAATTTAAATGCCGTGGCGCTTACTTATTTCTTTCTAGACTCCTCCGATTATTATTTTCTTTAATTATTTTAAGTCGCCGAATGGCAGCAGCCGAGGCACCCTGCGGAGTTTTGCAATTATTGCAGGAACGGTAGCGACTTTAAAGCGCCCTGAATTATTTATGAGACGCCGATCTTGTTACCCTGAAGAAGGAAAATAAAAGAGAAGTCAAAGGGGGGGGGGAAATCTCAGCTTTCAAGGCTATGAAAAGATGGAAATAAACTATCAAAAAACAAAAGCGCAAGAGATACTTAGGAATACGAGCGGATATAAATCATCAGCGGTAGTGCCTGGAAAGCAGTATTACTCTGTTTTATTTGGTTGCACCTTTATTTGCTTTCTTTTTTTCAGCGGACTTAATGGATTCGGCTCGGCTGGAAAGCAAGTAATGGCTTGTATTAATTGAAAGAAACGGTTTCATTATCTTTCGGAGCTCGCGGCGGTCCAGTAAGCAGCTTGCTCATATGCCAAGTCCCGCAGAGGAAAGTCCAGAAGTTAACACCACTTCTGTAGATCCTTTTTGCTGTGTGCATCAATGTTCATAAGGTATCTGTCATGATGATTCTGTGTTTCACCCTATATTATACTCCAGTGCCTTATTTGCTTTATTCTGTTCACTTCTGTCTGTTGAAAAGCGTCACGACATGGCAGAAAATCTTGTGCACATAGTTGCTATTTGGCATAGGTCTATGAATATCATGTTGTGGGAAAGAGAACAGATTTTGTGTTCTCTGTCCAACTAGCAAGTATCTATAAGTGTGTACAGAACTAGACATCAGTGATGTGTCATGAAACTCGTCAGTCATGTCAGGGATCTCTCCAGAAAGTTTTGTCAAACGGGTTGCATTTGCGGAACAGCTGAGTTGACAGTAGAAACTCATCATCTTGATACAATAACTTAACCCTTTGAGACGCAACCCTTTCGCAATGCTGAAAAAAAGGGCAGCCGTTGCTATCGCTCGACTTAACTACCAGCAAGATGGCGGACGATCGAAACATTCATCGCGTGCCACAGATCTAGAGACCCTTTTTTGACGACAGCTGGCTGTGCGCGGGCACAGCCAGCTGTCGTCCATCCAGGATCGTCCGCCATCTTGCTGGTACTTAAGGCTGTTCTTCGAAAAAAAAAGAACTCTGTTTTCAGTCTTGGTACACAAATCGAAATAAACTAATAGCACCATGGTTTTCTAAAAATTCCAGATGGTTCTTCATAAGCTGTTTTACACACTACGATAAGCGAAAACGCTGTGGCTTTTGTGAAATTTTCAGAAAAAATTCTTAAACATGGATTTGAGCTGCAAGATTTTTCGAAGAGTGACACGCTTTGCGAAAATTTCCGATTTTTAAGAATTTTTTCTAAAAGTATTGAAACTGATACAGATTATCCTGTCTTCGCAGTATGTAATACAGCTTGTAAAGAGACAGTTTCAAAATTTTGAAGTGCCTGGCATAATTAGTTTATTTGTAATTATGTACCAAAATCACATGATTTTTTCGAATAACACCGTTAAGTCGAGCGATGGCAACGGTTGCCCTTTTTTTCCAGCATTGGGCAATCTGCCCAGCTGTTCTCTCATTCTTACATTTTTCAGCAGATGTCAGTGCTGTTAAAAAGAATCGTGACCATTGTTTTATAGGAAATGACGTGCTAAAAAGTAAAGGATTCTCGTGGAGCTATGTCACCTGCAACTATTTTTATAGAAATCCAATCTATTCTTCGTGACTGGCAACAGTCAAAACGTCAGAGTTTGGTGTTCCCAGAGCGGGAACACTGCACGTTAAAGGGTTAAATATTATCTGGCCCCTGGTTCAAAATGCATAAGTAATCTAATTTTGCTTTAGCGAAACTATGTTTCGGTGCCTTTCATTTCTGTTTAAAACAAATGTTATTGTACCTTCTTATTTTTGAACCGAAATACTCAGCAGAGCTTGACGGGTAGTGTCCCTGGCCGAAAGGCTTGAAATGCGTGTAAAAAGTTCGAGAAATTTAATTTCCACATTTCGGAAGGTACTTACAAAGCATCAATGTCCAAGCAATGAGGCCGAAATAAAAGAAATGGACTTCTCGAACAAGGCCAGACATCTCATTTGCAATTTCAAGAATCATCTGGGATCTCTGTAATAAAACTTTTAATGTAAATACATTAGCTGTACCCGTAAGTCGGGAAAATATGACAGATATATAGGTTAAATGTTTTAGTGATGCAGGCTTTACATCTTACCTTATCTATCGAGTACCGATTTGGGGAATAATTTTGCTTGTAGAGGATTCGCAAACCACAGTTGGGCACATTTCAACATATAAGTGTAAGCCTCTCATCCATGGAATTCGAATACATCTCTTTAATAAAATCACCTAAAAATCTGATTTGGATTATCAGAATACCGGACGAGTGTCATGCAGCAAAACTGATCTTGGCCCCCGTGAGCTCCTATGCGATAATGCCGCAGTTATTAACTTTTCGAAATCGTAAACATTAAACTGAAACACATGCATGTGCAACTTCTTTTTAAGGAATCTGGAACTGGAAGAACAATTCTCACTGTTTCTGCTTAGAGATAATTGATCTATTGAACAGATAATAATGAGATTTGCACAAAATGATATAGGGTGACAAAGTGTTATGCACATTTTAGACCAATGTGACAGATATTTCACACAAAAAATAAATAAATAAAATAGATTTTAAAAAATGTTCCGATGTTTCATTCAACGGATGTCAAAACTTTAACTATCACTCAATGAATGAGCAAAAACTGAAAAATACGATTGCTCCGGAAAGGGTTAACATACATGAACTTTTAAACTGTTCATGGTCTTGACAGATCTTGGAAATGCAGTTGAGTAAGAGATCTTGGATAAGACTTTATGCTATATCACTGCAAAACAAACACTTTTCAATATAGAAAATATGGTCATAAACTTTCCTTTTATATTTAAAAGCAATTTTATTTCATAACAACTCATACTTAATTTTTTACTGAATGTAAAACATCTGAGGACTGTTTCTATTTGAAAATTGCATCAATATTTTTTCAGTATAATGTAGCAGTTCTTATAGTTTTTAGTCTTGCGGCTACGCACTTACATTTAAGTTTCGAACAACCCCTTTTCAAGAGAAAATTAAATATTTTCATTTCTAACTTAATTTTTAAAAAGTAAATTTAAATTATAATTTATTTAATTTTCATAGAAAATTCGTTTTGTTAAACTGAAATAATAACTGAATCCTCATAAGATAATAATTATATAAACACGAGATCAATATTTCTTTTTAATTCACGTACCTGACACAAACTACTTTGCTTTGCGGCTCCATTAGGAGTCACAGCCTAACCTACAGTTTAAGAAGTACTCACAAGTAGATCCATTTAAAAGTGTTAGGATTAATTGTTTTTTTATTGTTTACTTTTAGGATCAGTCCAAAATCTATCGAAATTAAATGTAATCAAACTATTTTTCACCGACTATTTCAGGTATCTATATAAATAAAACAATGAGTGAAAAGTTAGTTAGTTAGTTTGTCTGTGTCTCGCGTAGCTCCCAGACGGGTGATCGTAGACCTACCAAATTTTGTATGGAAACTCTCCAGGACGGGTCCCGACATACCTCGAAGCGATTTTTTCGAAATTCGAATTATTTTGGGAGATATCGATAAAAAACTGTCGCAAAAGGCTAATTTTTGCTCTCTGCCATTTCGTAATTGTAACCCCGCAGTGGAAAAAGCGACGATTAAGCATATCTAGGTTGCCATATTTGGCAAGTTTATTAAATGATTCAGACACTTGAAGTAAAAATAAAAGAATAATCATTTTTTTAAAGATTATTTGTAAGGTTATTTCTTATTAAAAACATCGTGTGCATGGGAAATGAGAGCAGGAATGAAATGTTTTATACTCAAAAGAAAAATAAGATGTAGAAATTTTCCGAGACTAAAATGTACAACTTTTTAATTTGGCGAAAAATTAAATGGTTGATGTGCGATTTTGAGGAGATGTGAGCCTAACGCTCCGAGGAGATGGAGCAATGGCCGATCACGGCTTTTCATCCATAAAAGGAAAAATTTCATCGGCAACTGGTACAAAATGTCCGCTCGGAGGGCCATAAAGCCGATCATCGTTTCCCGATGACTCCGATGAAATAACGAAAAGAAACCGATGAGAAACTGATAAACTGTTTAAAATATATTTGTTAATAAAAAATAAACGACTGACTGCAGAAATTTCAGAAAATGTCCGTTCTGTTTATTATGTTTTCGGTTTTTAGATGCTAACTTTCCGTTTTTCAGAAAAAAAGGGGAAAAAATTACTCCTCCACCGGGACCGAACCCTGAGCGCACGGAATCACAGACTAGCACGCTACCACAAGGCCATCTAGACTTACCATGAATCTGCTAAAGATTGAAGTACGAGTTATTTTAGTCTCGAAGTCCCTTTTGGGACTTCGAAATTTTGACAAAGTGCTGTTCAGCTATTATTAATAGTCAAATTATTCGATTGGTAAGAAATTTCATTTTTTACCAATGTATGTAAATAGCAACAACATTCACAATTAATAATTAAAAAACATTATTGCAAATTGTATAGGAATTTTTGTGTGATTTTAACGTTCATATTTCTTGGATAACTTTTAAAAATTAACTGATTTCTTTCTTGCTGTTTACATTAAAGAGGTTTCAAACGAGTTGCTCATCCGTTATTCTTATAATGCAGCAGACGTTCAAATAGATTTTCTTTTGTTTTTTTTTAAACACACTTTTTTAAATTATTTAAATATTACAAACGATTTTATATAATAAACACTTACAATTCTTTTTGTAAATATTTCTTTTTTCAAGTTTAAATTTTGTGGGAGGGGGCAGGGGGGGATACCACCCCCCTATCCCATCCCAACCCCAATAAAAGAAATTTGAAGTAAATTATGCGATTAATTCACGAATTGTTCAAAATTTCCCTTAGATTATGCAAAGGCACATCTAAATTACGCAAATATTTATAGGAATTTAGGGGGTGCACCCCCCTTAAATTTTGATTCTCGATCATGATAATAATCAAGGTTTTTTGTGAATTTCTGTCCTTTTACCATTTTTGAACCCCTATTTTTTTTCTCTCGCTACGTTCCTAAAGGGGGGCATTGCCCCCCCCAAAGGTAAAATAGCTTGTGTAGCTAAAAATTTTGTAGTATCGTGAAATTTTTACATAATTTTAGTTTTATAACATATTTTAACAGAATTTCTCACAAAAAGGCTTCATTGTTAATTTTTAAACAAAAATCCAAATTTTGGGGGACACCCCCCCGCCACTTTTTGGAGCCAATATTTAAAATTTGAAGTAAATATTATACGAATAATTCAAATAGTAAATAAAGAGGTAAAATACTGGGATACCTGCAAAGCCCGATGACTGTAGAGTTACAGTTTTGGTTAAGATATTGTTTGTCGGTTTCCCATCGGCGAAACTGCTCGTCTAGATCGCTTCTATCCATGAATAAAAATTCATCTATTGCAGAAAAACAAAAGTGTGCTTGCCGATGACTGAATTCGATGAGTCGATGAACGACCGAGCAGAAAACAAGCAGTCATTGCTACTAGGGTAGCGCTTGGCGCAATTTATCGTAATTTTATCGTCTGCTATTTGGATTATGAATGCACCTGAATAAGTTTTTAAAACTTACATTCAGTTCGAAATGTGCATTTTTCTGCGCAATTTTTCCTCCATATATTTCTAATGTATTACATCCAGAAAACGTATGTTAGAAATATCATTTCTAATTGTGTTTATAATCACACTCATAAAAATGATATACTTTCCAACTTAATGAAATAAGGAACGAAAATAGGGAGGACCCATGGATTATAATACAGTTTTAATATATAGCACTTTAGTGCGTATTTAAAATCTGAAAGTGTTTCAGATTTTTTTACTTTTTTTTTGTCCTTTTCGTTTTTTGGTAAAGGCCAATATATCAAGAAGCTCTTCATAATTAATATAGGACGAAAATAATTTGTCCCTTTTTGTAGGTTTTATCATTTAACCATCTTAATTTTGTAACCATGGGCGGCCCGACACGGTAAGCATCGCATCTGGGCGCCGGCTTCGAAGGGGAGTCATTTCGAACTCAAAAACTAAAAAGAGCATAAAAGGGGCCGTCTTTTTTACATTAGCAGGGGGCGCCGCTTACCCTAGGTCCGCCCCTGTTTGTAACCATCTTAATTTTAAATTCCATTCAGAATCTGAGAGATTTCAGTGCCAAGGAAACCTGTGAGAAACAGGATTTTCTCCGAACAAGAGTTATTAAAATGGCGAACCAACTGGTCACCGGAGGCTGCTAGTATTTAATAAAACGAAAATAGTCTTTTATTGTTACACTGTTATGTCATTGAGGTCATTTGGCGCACCGAAAAACATTCAGCGACACATAACTATTACAGTTTAGTATTGATAAGAGAACAAGGCGGAGCCGTTTTAATTTTTAATAGGTGCGACATTTTTCAAATGAGTATTTTAAGAAAGCGTTATAACTTAACTCAAATTTTCTGACCAGTAAAACAAAAATGTTACTGATGATAATGTTCAAATTGAACATAGCGTAGCAGCTATCACAACGTGATCGAACTGAAAAAAAATTATTATACACAACACGGTTATTCAATTTTGAAAAAAAAAATAGCAGCTGAAATTACGTAGTAATTTTTAGCACTGTATCAGTATGCTAATGGGAAAGAGGTCTAAAACACAAGCAGAATGTTATTACTTTAACGTAATCACTCAAAGAGCGAGAGTCTGCGACAATTTACGAGAGGGCGAACAGTCAATTTTATCCACCCCGCGTTTCCAAGGGAATAACTCCTCATTTAACTTTCCAACCAATAGCCAGTCAATAATGAATTAACCCTATCAATCTCTGTGGCTGATTTTTGCAATCATTTTTGATGACAGACAGAATTTCAATACTCAGTGATGGATTACGGTTCCAGAAAGGTGCTGAGCGAAAATGCTCACTAGAATATAATGAATTCGCTATAAAGTGGACATATTATTGGCTCTGCCTTTGAACTGTAATAGGAATAGTCGGTGAGGGATTGGCTCGATTTACTTTCTTAAGTACTGAAAATGTTGCAACAATATAAAAGTTGTGCTTTTTAAAGTGGTATTTTCTGGGAGAAGAATGCTATGGCTAACTTTTGCAACTATGATCTTCATGTATGCACATATATTTCTGGGAGAAGGGGGGGGGGGTGTCTGATGGTGCACGATTTCTGAACAGAAAAACGAAAGTGTATTCGCACTCTTTTTCCTTATGATCTTTTTTTTATGGGATAGTTTTACTAGAGTAATACTTCATGTTCAAATGTTATAAAATAACGTTTGGGCATAACTATTTACTACTACTATTAACAATAATTCCGTTTCCAAAATTCGTACTTTCCTTGCTTATTCTACTCCTTAAAATGTTTAAGTAATTTAACTATTTCGTGAGCATGAAGCATAATTGAAATATTTTCTCCAAAGTCAACGGCTCTTAAACTTTTCAGAATCCCAAAACACTTAAAAATTACCATGTTAATAACTCTCATAAATAATTTTAACCATTTTCATTTGGTATTTTTTTAATTCTAAAAAATTCAGTCACATAGATTTTCCATCAAAGAAAAATTTTAAGTTCATTTAAGGAAAAAAAAAAAGAACAAGCATGATTTAAAAAAAAAAGAAAACAGACTTCTAATTGCTTCACCAAAACAAAAAATTATTCCCATTCTAATTAGTAGGGTTTGGCAAGTTCTAGCCAAATAAAGCAATATCACCAAGTGGAGTTTAAACTCGGGGTCATACTTTTTTGATGCCAAAATTGGCTATAAATCGCTTAAAGTTGCCAACTTTGCCGACTTGCACATATGCCGGTAAACCTTACCAACAAACCTTTCTGAGCTATACCATTATTCCGATTGTAAGTAGGGATTGCCAAATTCTCGCCAAATATAGAAGATATCCCCAAGCAGAGTTCAGTTTTCGGAACTTATTTTTTGACGCTAAACTTAGCGATAAATCACAAAGTGGCAATGCTGGTAATTTTTAATACTAAGACCAGCGCTGCTACTGGCAACCCTATAAGCAATGATTTAAAAACACGTTTTTTTTTTCCTGTCCCCTTTCGAATAAAAAAATAATTTTTGAAATCGGCTCACGCTGTAAAATATTATCGCTGTGCATACATAAAAAAAAAAAAAAAATACATATATATGCGTTGAAGTAGGAGCCCACCGATTTTGATCCCGAGACGTTAGGCGTCACAGTGGGATGAGAAACCACAGAGCTACAGATTGTACTGTTATTTCGTCGAAATTATAAGTACATAAATGCATATTGAATCTTTCATTGTCATTTTCCCTAAAAAACTGTAAACCCCTAAAAAGAGAGTTAGCGACTATATTCTTTGACATTTTACTTCTCTGCGGGTCCTCTAAAACCCAACAACATTTCATCAAAACTCCGTGACCCCAACGTCTGAGCCTCTCCTTGTTGTAAATAAAATTGAAAAGGAGCAATTATAGATGGTACAAGTGGGAGGAAGGAATATGAAAACACTGTCAAAATAAGACCAAGAATGTTAGGAAATTGATAAGCGTTTAAATTCTCCTTTTTAACATAATTTTTATGGTGTAATAATGATTCTTTTTTTTAGGACATTTTGCCTTAGTTTTCTCACATAGTTCTATATAATTACTGGTCCTTTTTTTAAACTTTTCTAAAATATCTTATATCGATCTGAGTGAAATATTAAATTAAAATTTTGGTCCGTTTCCATTTTACAAGTGGTGCAATTATTCCCAAGTGTATATTGACGAATATTGGAACTCGAAAAATATGCGATTGTGAAAATAATGAACAGAAATTTTCCGTATTGCATTTCCCGATTGATTGCCACGGAATTTATCCGTGCATGTGCATATCGTGTACCCTATTGGAAATAACCTATATAGCATTTATATTAATGACTCTATGTCATTCTATCTCTCACCCCTTTAATTGAAAATTGTCCGAAAAATGTGTCCCAAAAATGCGACATAATTTTACATATATTTAAATACTATTAGTGGCTTGAATGCATTGGCGGCATCGACTTTCCATGCTGTCAACTAAGTTGTCGGTTACTGAAATGGGAAGCGAAGAGCAGACACGGAGTAAGATTTTTTCCAGCTCTTCTAAAGACCTTGGAGGTGGACTTGAAGCAACAACCGGTCTGCCAAGATAGTCCCAAAGATGCTCTACCGGATTCAGGTCTAGAAATTAAACTAGCCATTCCATTCTCTCTAAACCAAGACCCTCAGAATATTCCTCAACAACTCCAGCTCGGTGTGGTCGCCCATTATCATCTATGCTAGGAAATCATTGCCAATTGCATCGGCATATATTCGGACATATGTATCAAGGATTCCATCCCGTTATCTCATAGCAGTCAGAGTTCTCTCCTGGAACACAGTGCAGGTCCGTGTGACCACCGAGTGAGATCCCTGCCCAAAGCTTTATTCCACCAAATCGGTAAATGTGTCTTTCAACAGTGTTGGATTGATGGATCTGGTGCTCAGTTCCCTTCAGATCAGCAGACATCCTGAATCGCTCTCCAGTGTGAATATGGAATCGTCTCTAAAGACTACAGAAGCCCATCACTGTCTGGTCCAGGAAACGTGTTCTCTTCCCTAAGATAAGCGGGCCCTTCTCTGTCGTCGGTTGAGGGAGACACACACAACTGGTCGCCTTGCATAGCCCAGACAGCACATAAGCTTAAATCAAGCTTAAGATTTGGCTTGGCAATGCAAAGTTGGCTTAAGCTGGATTTTGACTTGCAAAGTGCGGTGATGGCGCCATCTGTGAAAGAGAATTGACATTAATTGTCTAGCGTCCTCAAATTTGTTGAAAGTTCGTATAAGGTGTGTTTTAACGGGGATGGGTTTTTTATTACCAGTGCCATATTACCGGCAGGGCAAACGGGGCAACTGCCCAGGGCCTACAGATTTTAGGGCCCAAAAATCTTACATCTTACACTTTTGTAATTTAAAATAAAATTACAAAGGATAAAAAAAAATTCAGAAGTTAAATAATTTTTTTAATTATAAAGTATGAACAATGAAAATAATTCAAATTTACATTTGTATAAATTAATTTAAACTTATTTTTAATTCTTCGAAATACTCTATATCGATATAGCATACCAATATATGTAGGAAAATAACTAACCACATTTGTAAAGAGAATTTTTAGCGTTAAAAAATAGCAAAATTTTTCAATTATTTGTTATTATAAGAAATATTTACAAAAATGACTAAAGTGTTTGTATTCCATGCATGTTATGTTAGCAACTGTGATATAGCATTTCGAAGTAACGTTTAACTATCTGTTTCTTTGATTTCAGATTACTTAACACAAAATTTGTGTTAAGTAAGTAAACCCATTCTATATTTCCAAATATGGAAATTCTTCAAAATAAAATACAATTATACTACGAAATTGATTTCAAAATCAGTCGTTTGTCTCGATTTTGGCCAGCGGCAGTATTGCTCATGAGTGTTGCGAAAGTTTTAAAACATGTGTTGCTCTTAAGTTTATATTATGTTTATTTCCCTATTAGTAGAGTCTCTAAATCACACATAAAATTATTTTAATTTTGATGCATCCCATGGAAAAAAAAAAAAAAAAACAAATAACATATCGCCCACTTATCAATCTGGCCAGAAAACCGCTTAATAATTCACTTCAAACAAGGCTCTGGTGGCTGAATGGATAACGCGCTCGACTACTAATCGAAAGGTCCCGGGTTCTATTCTAGCCACGGACACTCGATGGAAACAGCTTAAAATTACAGCATAAAGGGGGAAAATGCGCGGAAAAATGAAGTATGTGGGGCGCGGGCGCCCCGTGTATTTAGAAAAATTTTTAAGCTTGAAATATCAAGCTTGATTCAAGCTTTAAATGTCAAGCTTAATGCAAGCTGGGCAAGTGTAAACTAGAACACTTGATTCAAGCTTGCATCAAGCTTACACGACTGGAATTTTCAAGCTTAATTCAAGCTTATTGACTTGATAAATCAAGCTTGCTGCATTTTGATGCAAGTTTGCTGTGCTGTCTGGGAGAGACCTGAATTGTGAGGACGCCTTCTAATTGAACTAGTGGATATTCTTCTCCCTGATACTGCAGAGTGGTCTGCAACAAGTTGCGGTACAGAAATGCTTCTTCTCCTAATGTTAGAATGCCGAAGATGTTATAATGCCGAAATAGCTATAAAAAGGTCTTCTGCAGTGGTTGCAGCTCGTGGTCGGCCTGGAACATGTCTTCTGGACACTGAAGCTTTGGTTTGATTCCAAAGACAGTGGCCCACACTGCAAGACCCATTAAGACGCCTAGCAGCGTCAGCCTGTGACAACACCATTTCCATCCATCCGACTGTCCGCCAACTTAACGAATCGGGAAACGGCTTCTCTCAGACACTGTGGGACTTTACTGCCTATTGTCAACGAATCTGATAACAAAATTTATAAATCAACAAAAGCTACACTGATAATTAGGAAAGACTGATATTTGCATATTTTTCTCTTACTCATATATGCCTGTTCTTTTCTATAAAAAAAAAAAGTGCTAGCTATCATCTTTGCATAAATTTGCATACAGTTCATTTTTATCATTTATATAAACTATAAACTTTATTTTTAATATCATTTTTTTATGGTGAGCTACGAAAAACATTTTGTTCCTTAACTTTTGGAGATAAGTGCATTCCAAGAAAAATAAAATTATTGTATGGCGAGTTATGGCAGTATATTTTGCATCAAAAAGTGTGAACGTCTGATTTGTAACTATTTTTTTAATGGGGTCTCTAAAAATTGTTCTGAAATCACTACACTTCAGTAACTTTGTTTTATTTGGTGTGGTCGTTGTACAGTTGCATGCTCACAAGTAAAACGTATCGGAAAATGTTTTAAAATTTATGCATTAAGCACGATTTATCTGTCTTTCTTTAGTCTGAAGAGCGTGTTTTGTTTTTCCTTAAACTTCTATCTATATACTCACAACTGTTTTTTCTAAACACAGCCTAAACTACTCTGAACGAGAAATTAACGGCTCGTGACAAAATCACTTATTAACTTTTCTTCTCATTTTCATTTGTATCTTCTTTTTATTATTTTCTTGCGGTAACGAAGTCGAAAAAAAAAAAACTGATACAGGTAGGAAGAAAAAAGTGGAGGGGGGCGCAAGTGTCTAAGAAGAGGGCGGTAACTCGTTAATCGCAGGTGGCTGGGAGTGCGCCGGGCACGCGCAACCTGTCGCCAAAAATCGACTTGCCCTTGACACAGTGTGTCGCGTGGCCTTGCCACCCTCGTTTTGCTTTTCCCCCGTCCGGCATTTATTCTTTTTGCGTTCGAAATTTGTATTTTTGTCCGTTCCCCTTGGTGAGGGAAAATCCTGATATTGCAATTAAAACTGGCTGCTGCATTATTAGAGAGCATTTAAAATTTGGAGAGAGCAGTTGGAAAACAGTAACGGAGGAAATCAACCTGGATCCTGAATATTTAGTTTATCTTGCAAGCCAAATAGGTTTGATCTTCTATGGTCTCCCAACTACTGATTTCACTCTACTGAGTCCAAACCTCAAACTGTAATTAGATCACCAGATGATCTCGCACCATTGAGTCAGTGGTGCAGCTTAACGTTCAGCCGGCTGAAATATTAATCCTTATTGAAAGCGGAATTGTTCATCAATTGCCATAAAAGAAGGAGACGCTCAGAAAGTCCGAAGATATTGTTTAGGATGTTACAATAAAAATGCAAACCTATTTGGGAGCAAGAAGCCAAACATTTGCCCCCCCCCCCCCCAAAAAAAAAAAAGGTTTTGCAATACATAAGCAATATATTTTATTAGAGTGTTTTAATAAATTTCATTGAAATTACTACATTTTTCTTTTAAACTTTGATACTGTCGTTCTCAGGGACCAAGGCTGCCCAAATGGAAAGTTTATTACTTGTCCACCACTCTCTACTCCACTTGCCCACCACTCTGTACCACTCTCTGAAATAAACATTAACGTCGTATAATAAAATATTCTTTCTAGAATAATTAGATAGCTCATTTGTGAAATTAAAGGACAAATTCCAACAAGTACAGAGTATTATGACATATGCTAGGTTGTTAGAGAATTGTTTGATATTGTTTATTGTTGGTGGTCAGATATGCTATATAAAATTAAAATTATTTGTTTACAACTGAAATCATTATTATGTATTTGAAACAGAACTAGAACTGTTATACAGTTGTTGCATTAAGAATTAATTATTGCCATTAAAATAAATGTATTAATGTTACATTCATGACTTTAAAGTTATGCTATATTTCGCTATTATGAATTTTCAAGATATTAAGTGTGTTATTTCATTTTTTAAGAAATTGAAATAAAATAAAAGAAATTAAAAGAATTGAATTTTAAAAAAAGGAAAAAAGAAAGAAAAAGGAATAGAATTGAAAAACCAAATCCATCCTAAAGTAATTAAAAAACTTTGTAAAAAACACACATAGTGTGTTTTTTACAAAGTTTTTTAACTACTTTATCGTTTAACACCAGTATTTTGAGTGATTTTTCAAATCCATCCTAATTAGGTTAGTCGTAGGAAAAGTTTGGTCAAGAATGCAATATAAAAAATTACTCTTCTGTTTCTTCTGACTTGTACTTTAAACCCCTCAAGATCAGCAGTACTAATAACTTTACTGCTCTATCGAAGTTGTGATCCAAAAACTATTACTGACTCCTAATTTAGTGTTTTTATAGTAACATTTTCCTATTTGAGTCAATGATGCAAATTCAATTGTCCAAGAGGCAAAAAATAGTTACCTTTGACTACCTGCTAAGCTCCTCTAGATCGCCAGCGAAAGGAAAAAATAGTTCTACCAACGTGTTGCGATCATAGGAATTTGAATGGCTGACTTTTAAAAATTTTTGTTTGTTTATGTGTTTTCTCTATCGAACTAAAGTACTTTTTCATTTTTAAAGTGCAGTCTAAAAAATTAAATTTAGTTTCTCATATAGTATTATTAATTATTTTCATATAATCTTATTCATTATGCAATTTTAAAAATTATAGTTTGAGCTCTTTCAAGGAAACTGCCAACACTGTAAAAATTAGTAGCATCTTGCATCGCATAAACTGTATTGCTTATTGTGTTATTATTGTATTACTAGCTGAAGTACCCGTCCTCGACGGGTTAGTGAATGCAAATTTCCAAAAAGCAAGAACTTTCGTCAGCATTATAGGAGTACACAGAATGAATGTAGTATGTTGACAAAGTAAAGAAAGCGAAGTTATAATTTTTATGTATTGTTAAAATATTACAGGTTAGAGAGTAACTAAGTAATACCATTTGATTCGCTTTAGTCGTAATTATGGGATGCGCGAATGAATATTTACGCATACTGAAATAATTTTCGCAAAATCTCAAATAATCAACATTTTGAAAAATTGGAAGCCTAGAATTTAAGTTGAGTGACAACCTATCATGTCACTCAAATTCGTTTCATTCCCTGCAGTCTTTATTTCGTGATGCTGGAACAATTTTCAGCATTTTAAAACGATTTTCGCAAAATCTCAAAATGTAATCAAAATATTTTTAAAATTCAAAGCCTATAAATTAAGATTAGCAACTACCTATCATATCACGAAATTTCGTATCATTCGTATTAGTCGTTATTACGTGAAGTTTGAAGAAATCATCATTGAACGTATTTTGAGAGAATTTTCACAAAATCTCAAAATCTAATAAAAATGTTTAAAAAATTGGACTCCTATAGTTTATGTTGAGCAACCATCTATCATGTGACCAAATTTCATATCATTCGCTTTAGTCATTATTACTTAATGCGGGAACAAAGATTCACTCAGTTTTAAACGATTTTCGCAAAATCTCGAAATCTGATCAATTTTTTTTTTAATTAGATGCTTATAGTTTAAGGTGAGCGACCACCTATCATTTCCCCAAATATCATTTTTTCACCTTTGCAGTTATTACGTAATGTGCGAACACAAATTTACGCAGTTTGAAATGATTTTCGCAAAATCTCAAAATCTAGTCAAGATTTTTTTTAATTCGACGCCTATGTTTTACGTTGAGTGAGCACCTATCATGACACCCAATTTCATATCATTCGCTTCAGTCGTTTTTACGTGATGCTCGAACACAAATTTACGCAGTTTGAAAGGATTTTCGCAAAATCTCAAAATCCAATCAAGATTTTTTAAAAATTCGACGCGTATGTTTTAAGTTGAGTGACTACCTAGCATGACACCCAATTTCATATCATTCGCTTCAGTCGTTTTTACGTGACGCTTGAACACAAATTTACGCAGTTTGAAAGGATTTTCGCAAAATCTCAAAATCCAATCAAGATTTTTTGAAAATTCGACGCCTATGTTCTAAGTTGAGTGACCAATTATCATGACACCCGATTTCATATCATTCGCTTTAGTCGTTTTTACGTCATGCTTGAACACAAATTTACGCAGTTTGAAAGGATTTTCGCAAAATCTCAAAATCCAATCAAGATTTTTTTAAAATTCGACGCCTATGTTTTAAGTTGAGTGACCACCTATCATGACACCCAATTTCATATCATTCGTTTCAGTCGTTTTTGCGTGATGCTTGAACACAAATTTACGCAGTTTGAAATGATTTTCGCAAAATCTGAAAATCTAATCAAGATTTTTTAAAAATTCGACACCTATGTTTTAAGTTGAGTGACCACCTATCATGTCACTCAATTTCATATCATTCGCTTCAGTCGATTTTACGTGATGCTTGAACACAAATTTACGCAGTTTGAAAGGATTTTCGCAAAATCTCAAAATCCAATCAGGATTTTTTAAAAATTGGACGCCTATGTTTTAAGTTGAGTGACCACTTATCATGACACCAAATTTCATATCATTCGCTTTAGTCGTTTTTACGTGATGCTTAAACAAAAAAAGCGTCACGGACAGAATGACAGAATGACAGACAGACAAACTTTTTTTTGAGGGTCGCATCGGATTCCCGGGTGCTTGAAACGGATAGAAATCGCAAAAATTTTGAATTCCAAGAAATGCACAGACAAAAGTCTAATTTTATTTATATAGATTCTTTTCCTTATACTTCCATTCTTGTATATTAAGTGTCTTATTCTGAAAAATATTATTGTGTTTTAAATTGCGAATAGAATTTTATTATATAATAATCATAAAAATCCTGTAGTGAAGACTGGATTAAGTTTTAGAATCTTTTTCAAAATCTAAAGTTCCTTTTGAAACTCTAAACCAGTTTCAAAATTTAATTCTTTTCAAAATATTAATTTTGTTGTATTGATTAAATTTTAATTCTTCTAAACGCTCTCCAAAATTTTAACTCTTTCAAAAAACTTAATGCTCTTTCAAATTTAATAATTTTCTAAATTTATCAGTCACATTTGGGTCATCGAAATTCAATTAGGTTGCAGGAGACGTCTGTCTCGCAGCAGTATGAAACTTTTTATCTCGTAAGGCTGCTCTTCAGGCTTCTTATGCTGGAGAGAAATTCTAATGAAATATCAATCAGTAAATATTACTGTGCATTAAAATTAAAATCAAATATCTTGTTTTTTTAGCCATTTGCAAATACATGGCGTTTTATTCCTCATAATAATTTAAAAATGTGTTCTTGTAATAACTTAATTCTAAATCCCGTGCCTTTACCAAGGAACAAGTCGAAATATGAAACCCTGTTTGGCAGAAAATATCCTTTTTGAATTTCCTCGAGGGATTTTCACTATGAAATCGCGTAAACACAGAATAAGCAACCTACCTAGGCTTCACGTCACATATGTCCTGTCAAGTCAGAACATTGTAAGATTACGTCGTTTTAAATAATGTCCAACAGCAGATCTTTGAAATATTCTAGACTGTTTATATTACAAGATTGCACAATAAAACCCTAGTATCAGAGCTGCGACGGGACTAATTTTAACTTGATAATCCACTCTGATTTCTTTTTTATCTATCCTCTTTTTCCCCCTTCTTTCTTTCACCGGGGTTTCTTGATTTTTTTTTTCCAACTGGCAACTTGCTGTTGGCTTTCGTTTTGTTTATTTTTCAGTCCCCACTATTCTGTGAGATTGTTTGATGACAGCTGAATAAGGCTGAAGATTTTTTCTACCGAAAAGATCGTACTGATAGATAAGTACCTTGTTATGTATGTTATTTTACAAAGTTTTATTTATATCATCGTTTAACGCCAGTTTTTTTTTTAGTGTTTTTTAACATAGCACCTCTTCCTTTTTTGAAGTCGGTAAATAAAATATATAGGCAGTGTCATACTTTCTGCCGTGACTAGCCCCCTCACACACACACACATACGTTTCAATTTTTCGTACGGACCAATAACATATCTGCTCCATTCTTTAAATATACCCTTCCGTTTATACAGTAGAGAAATATCTCACAGTTCTTGTACTTGACATTCCTTGGCTACTTGGATAATTAGGCCAGTTGTGATTCGACAGAAAAGAATCATCTTCGGTGCTGTGTTTGTGTTTCTTCCGGCAACCATAATGACGAAAATTCCATCTTTTAAAGTCGCCAAAGATTCAGAAATCACGAAGATGTGGCAAAAGGAAGTTGCTCCAACAATCATGCTCTTTCAGTGAAAACAATGAAAACAAATTTTGATTCACAAAAAAGTGCGGGGGGGGGGGGCGTAGTGATGTGCGCTTGTTTACACATCGCTTCATTAAAGCAGCCTTTAATCTGGAATAGGAAATTTTTAAAATGCCCGTCAGTGGGCGGTGTTTTCTATCACTTTATATGCAACCGATCTGTTATAATCAGTTTAAGTACGTTTGAGAACTTATATTCTGCGCAGCTTTTTCCTGTTAAAGGGGGAAATGTTATAGCTTTAATAAGAAAAGAGATGCACATATAGCTAACCAATTTTGCAAAAACTGGAAGGGAATAAGAAATATGTTAAGGTCAAGCACACATTGAGCAACTAAGTCACACGACACTGTCTCTAGACTGCCCCGATACGATGTCGATTAAGGTGTCGGAAAAAAATGAATATTTACTCATACGTACGAGAGAACAAGTTCTGCATTAGTCTAGAACTCGTAAAAAATGCCGCAGAACAGCTCTGCAAATTGTCGCAAGACGTGCTCTGCAACATTGTTGCTAAGTGTGTACGAAGCTTAAGTGAGTACAAACAACTATTGGAAACGTTTCCTAGAAATCAAATTTTAAAATTGCTTAGGAATTTTAGGACAGCCACAACAACAACATAAAAAAAAGGATAAAAATGAAAATAAATAATCTTGAGCTGTGGCGTAGGGCATGTCCCAGGATACGTGTTTCACGAGTAGTGATTGTTTATATTTTCTAGATTCATAAATAAGGAGTGATAAAATTCTGAATATTCCCAAATTAAATGAATTCTATATAAAATAAAAGTTTACTTTTACACCTAATTTGTTTTTTACAGACTGGGGAAAAAGTATCTGTGTACTTTTTTCACTTTTGCTTATGATGCCATAAGGCAAACCGCTGAAACGAACTGCATTATACCAACCGCGTGAAGTGTAACTTTATCGGACAGCAAAACTTCCTTATGAGTGCCTGTACAATGTTGCAGTACTTCCAAAATCTTATTAATCCTTTGACTGTACACTAATATATAGTAATGAAGAATGATTAACACCAGCTAGATAGTTATACTTTTGCAGGTTAACGAATTGGGTTTCTCTTATGGATTATGTAGTGAAGAAACAGTGCTTTTAAAAACTGGTATCGTGAAATTACGCCTCAAATTAGTTAGATATTGCTGTTGCTTTTATCTAGTTTTAGTGATAGATATTTTATTTACGTTCCTCTATTCATTAGTGAGAATTACTTACCTTAAGGATTCGAATCTAACGGTTCTAAACCGTAACGGGAAGTAAGAAACCGTTTAAGGAACTCTTAGAAAGAATATTGGTGTCTCCCACTGTTTCATTTTCCTGCGTCTGTGTACAGCGCGTTTTAATAATTAATTAAAACTTCCTCTACAACTTTGCTATTAGAGAAGTGCAGATACTAGTTTAATTTCAAAATCCGGAAAAGGAATAATTATTTTAGGTAACTCATTAAAATAGTGCAGAATTAAAATTTAAGTCGTCGAAAGCTTTCCTTTTGTAACTGGAACTGAAACCGGAATTTTAACAGTTTACAGATTCACACAACTTTTGTGTCATTTGTGCATTTTTTAAAATAGTTATTTTTATTTACCGTCGTGTGCAAATTAGTAGACACTGGAACCGCAGGAATTATGCATGTTTTTTTTTGTTTTTTGTTCTTTTTTTACCCCTTTAAAGTCTTCATGTGGCAACTGACATTCTATAGAAAAGAGTGAATGCATGCATTCCCAAGGATTGACATACATCCACCTCCAGAGATGTGAACATACCTAATCTGGCAAAGTGTGAAAGGCGTAAAATTAATAAATAATATTAAACGATATTATTTTAGAAAGAGCCTCTATTCATATTATGTAGGTGTAAAATCCCAACTTAGTATACTCTTAAAAATGTGAATATTCACTCATTTAGAGGTTAGTTGCTATTTTGCTCCTCTGGATTAACAGTGGACTACTCGAATACCATCTCATCAATTATAATTAGTGAAACTTGGATAATTCGAACTTGTTTAATTCGAAATTCTGGTTAATTCAAAATTTTTGCTCGGTCCCTAGAAATCTTTTATTTATCATTTCTCTTTGAGAGAAGATATGTCATTCGAATTTTTGGATATTTCGAACTTTATCTCTGGTCCCTTCAACCTCGAATTACCCAAATTTGATTTATTATTTTTCTCTGTTCCTTTTTCTTTTTTTACAAGGTAAAAAAGAGACTCAATGTTACCAAAAATTAGTGTTTTTTTCCAGTGACGTAGCGAGCAGAACTAGCGCCCGGGACAGATACTTTTGTGGAGCCACTTCTTCCTATTTTTTGTCAAACTTTCTTTGTCTTAGGGACGATTTGGCGCCCCCCTGCAAGCGGCGCCCGGGACATGTTAGACCACCCTTTCGCCCCCCTCCCCTCGCCACTGTTTTTTTTTTTGTTGTTGTACAATAATTTATTTAAAAGCATTTTTATCTTAACTTGATAAGTCATTTATTGTAAATGTCAGCGTTTTATTGTAAATACACTGCCATAATGTTATTTCATTTTCGAGGTCTGCATGCCTCTTTTTACTTTCGAAACTGCACATTTGATAAAGTGTTCTTACTCATGCTTCTTGATTCTACTTAGACATGCAACAGCCTCAACCAGAGTACATGCACTTTTTGATGGGATTTTTTTCTTGTTTTTTCTATTGATTCAAAAGTGTGCTCTTTTTGCAATTTCAAAGGTTTCCCTATACCTGGGGCCATCGGATCTGCGGTCACGATGCTTATAATTCTTGCACCCGAGAATTGTGACACGTCTCCGCCCCTTGCGCCCTCACCGGAATACTTAAACAAGTCCTCTTCCCAGAAAAATACACACTTTTTTTTTACCCCTGTGAGCCCGTTCATTGCAAGAAATAATTATCGAGTAATTGCAAATTGATCGCAGCAGATTTGCTCTTCTCTAAACATACGTCTGTTTTATTAGCTCTTAATAACAGATCTCAGCGGTGGAATGGAAGGTGCTAACTTCACCCCCGAGGGTGTGATCCAAGCCATTACTCACCCCAACCAGGTTTTCAACAAGGTGTGAAAATGATAGCTTTTAGAATGTCCTCGTCTCTGCCTTCTGGTTGGCGCGTCTATTAATTTCTGCACCAGACCGCCGTGATGACATTCTGATATTAAAATAATGATTAGCAATCAGAGAAGAAAAATTTCTCCAATGGCGCGGTGTGAGCTATTTTTTCTTCTTCTTCTTCAGCTCTCTTTTAATACCTTTCTTGTTCGTAGCTTTGTTTGGACGGAACCGGTTAGTTGAAGTCGCGCCATTTCTTTTAATGACTTGGATAAACGCCTTCATCGCGCTTTCCAGGGAGGATTTGTGTTCATTAGTGTCGTCCAGACACCATTTGCGAAACGTTGTGGATAGATGACCAGCAGCCAAAACGGGGGTCTCATTTGCATGAAATTTATTCCTACCGAACCATTTCAGAGTGCTCTGCAACAGACTATCTTTTTTCACATGGCAATTATGATAATGGGGTGGCAAAATATTTGATTTCGATAATAAAATTTGTCGCGTCATTACATAGCCTTTAAGGAGGTGGAAATGATATTTCCTTTTTGCGTAAATATGTTAAAGTTATTTTATGGATGAATCGTTTATGAGGCATTCTATATTCAAAAAGCACTTACATTAAATTTAGACATGTACGCAGTAACGTCAAAGTACTACCAATGTCACTGCACGATCTTTTTATACGACTATATAAAGGCAAATTCCCCAATAGCAAGCATTTTAAACATGAAAAAGATGAGTTACAACTATTAACAATTCGGATAGGAGAAAGAAAAAAATGGAATTTGACAGTTAAAGAAATACGTTTCAATAAACATAATACAAGGTAATTGTACTGTGTCTAGTAAGTGTATCTAAAAGATGTCGAAGAAGAAAGTTCAATTAAACAGAAAGCTCGAAATTATTTTGATTCATCGAAATAAGATTGCAATATCGGTACACACTAGCTAAAATCATGAATTTGGCAGGTTGGTTACGACATGTCATCGTTAATATTAGTATGCACTAATTAAATAATTAACTTAATAGTCTGATTTTTACATAATATAACGTGTTATCTTCATTAAAACGAGCTACATGACATGCCATACTATGTTAAAACTGAACTCTGATTTTTAATTCTACGTGGTTATACTTGGCATAAAGTATGATGGCTTCCCTTATGATGCTTGACAGCCTGAAATTTCCGTAATTGACGATGTAGGCTTTTTTGCTCCATGACTTCTTTTTAAATATATATTTTCATTTAACAATACAAAACACATTAAGAATACATTACCATACACACACCTTAAAAAGACATTCTTCTTCTTGCGAGCGACCACAGCTTTTTCCGAACTTGCTCGTTCGATACTCTGCCCCTCAGTTCTATCTAAGTTTTCTTCTTATCGTACGTTTGATAGTGGATCTTAAATTAAAAATGATCTCAAATATAATAATTCCAAATTCATAATGTTGTTTCCACAGTCATCTGAGAGAAATTATAATTTGAATTCTATATACACCATTTTTTACATCATTATTAAAACTAAGCAAAACCTTAACTATAAATATCTTCTATTCTACAGGGTTCTGTACCATGGGTATTATCAATATGAAATAGATAGTAATAATCGCAAAATTCCTAACAATACTGTAATTCATTCACACATGCATATTTATTTCATATTTTAGCACGTGAACTGTCACATGACGAAAGCCATTCAGACACGAAAAACTTTCAGTCAATTATCATTTTAAAAAACAAGAAAAATAAGAAGTGTACCTCTCCTCCTCCCCCCCTTCCGTTTACCTCTCACACACTGATAATTACAGGTCAACATAAACGACAGCTTACCGTGTCCTGAAGCTACTGTGAAACTCAATAAAATTCTCAAGGTCACGAATTTTTTCCTGATACCTCAAGGTCAAGTGATTTTCTTTACCACGAGATATTTTAAACATAAAGAATATTAATCATTTCAGACATAAAATGTGTGATTAAATAATCCGCCTAACTAAAAACATTTAGTGAAAGAGAGTCAGTGGCTAACTAGATATTACAGAACTTCTCCTTACCATTTCTTTCTACGCTAACGCTATGCTCTATTCGGAGTACTTTGAACAATCAGGTTTCGGAATTTATTCGTGCGCATGCGCTGTACTGCCCAATGGCATTTAACGTTAGCAGGGGCGTAGCCAGAAATTTTTCATGGGGGGGTTACGACTACTGCAACTCATATATATGTATACATATGTGTGATAATGTAGTGAAGTATATACATTTTGTATGGCAAAAAAATTCTCATGGGGGGGGGGTTATGACCCCCCTAACCCCCCCTTGGCTACGCCTCTGAGCGTTAGCGTCACTGAAACCGCTATGCAAAAGCTCTCCATTTTGGACAAAGAAGACTTCCAGTTAATGTGATCAGTACTACACAGCAGGGGCGTAGCCAGAAATTTTTCATGCGGGGGGGGGGGGTTTACGACTACTGCAACTCACATATATGCATACAGCCACCACCGCCCGTTGTAATAATGTTCAATAGTATCTTTTAAATAAATAGTTTTAAACATTCAATGTCTTTTTCTTTACTGCAACCAAGTGCATTCGAACCTGGTGTTTCATGTCACAACGCAACTTAATAATTTAAAACAGCCTAACTAGTTAACTTCTTTACAGGGGGGTTATGACCCCCCCCCTAAACCCCCCCCCCCCTTGGCTACACCGCTGCTACACAGCAATAAGTTTAAAAATTATTTTTTAAAATTTTGATAAAGCAAAACGCAATTCTTTGGAAATCAAATTTTTGTTCAGTTATCGGATTTCGAGTGACTCATGAACATGCTCGGATCTGCTGCAATCAATCTCGTAGGAAAAGTATTTGTAGCATGTGTAGAAGTCTGCTAATTAATATTTACAGTAAGTATTTTGAACAGAAATTTTGTTTGCATTTTACTTTCTTCTGAAAGGTGCTGCAAAAAGTATATTCCACAGCTATTTCAAGAAGTAAAATCCTAACGAAGAAGGATTCACAAATGAACTGCCATCAGGCTGGCGAAACATGTATGTGGCTAGTCAACCTTCTTTTTCAACGATAAATGGTTTAACAATCGTCCAAAAAAAAAGTGAAAAATAGGTTTATCACTTGAAGTATTAAATTTTGCTGGTGGCAAGATTCACTCCAGAGCTCCATCTATTTTTGAGAGAAAGGAAAACTTTTCTCTTGTGAAATAGAACAAATTCACATCCTGCATATACATCGACGTAGTGCAAGTATTCGATGTTTAATACCTCTCAACAGTAGCAGACACTCATGATTGAGATGAAAATCAGTAAATTCGGCCCAATACTTCTTGCCTCAATAAGTAATCCTCAAAAGTACCACCCTTAAGAAATAAATAAATAAATAAAAAATTAGATGAACAAACAAAAAGAAATTTTCACCGAATTGCTGTAACGCTGAGATAAAACTTTCTTTTATCGATACGTACTTTTACGAAGCAAAATTCACTGTGTGGTTTAAATTTTTTAACCGGAAAATTTTTTAATAAAATGTTTATACACAAATTTAATAAGCTCAACGAACTCAACTCGAAAAGTTGCAATACGAGTTTTGAAAATGTATTATGAAGATCTACACATGATAGAGTTAAAGGTTTAGTGCCAGGACAATACTACATCATCATCAATCAATAACACCATGGATGACATTATTAGAAATTTGTATTACTTATTTTTCTTTTTTAAAAGTGATAGTATCATGTGACAGGAAATGATATAAAAAAATAATTATTTCTTCAAACGTAATGTCTGGTTTTACTACACTTTAGGGATATGGAAACATTATCATCTGCAAGAAAATGCATGTATTTCGTATCTGCCAATCGCTGCAATTTGAAGAATGATTCAAATAGTATCAACACTGTCATTAGCACATTGACAAAATGCCAACTGTTCATTAAACTGTAATTACACCGGCTGAAATGTCTCAAGTCGTCAGCACTTGGGAGACTTTTACACGTTCTGGATCGGGACATAGCGATGGTGACATCGGATCAGTTTCTAATGGCGTCGATCACGAAAAAAGCCATCTACTCTCTCTCTCTCAAACTAAACAACGGTGGAAGCAGCGATGGGCAATTTTCTGCTGGAAGAAGAGAGATTTGTGATCAGAGATTCTGCACAACGATGATTAGCTCTTTGATGGTGATTGAAAATAAGAGAGAGAACTGGAGATCAATCATCGATTTGTGAGGCCCACCAGCTTCCTTGAAAAGCATGGCATTTTCTAAATGGTCTCCCAAGAAGTTCCTTTCAATGCATCATCCACAGTGAAATATATCATCGTTTTCTCCAACTGAATTGTTTTTGATGTTTTGGTTATAACTTTATTTCGACTGTAACTGAAGTTATATGGGCAAAGGAAAAAAAAAAAAAAAAAAGGCAAGATAATTAGATGAAGAAACTGAAATCCTTCTCTGTCTCATTCTGTCTACTTATAATTCAGAACAGCATTTGAACATTTCATATCAAGCAATCTGGAAAAGTAAATAAATTGAGATGCTATTAAAACTGTTTTGTAAAAAATCAGAATCAGCATAGCTAAAATTAGTCTAAGAAACTGTAAGATTTAGGTTATGTGTAATTAAGTTTCGATTAATAAAATATTTTAGTACATTTGATTATTGCAAATGGTCTGACTGCAAAAATAAATCTGAGAAATAATTAATTGATTTCTATATTTCTGGAAAGAAGTTTTGTTGAAGAGTCGTACATTAGTCAAAAGATATTTTTATGCAAAACTACAATAAAAAGAGAAGATGGTATCTGTAGGCTTCTCTATATTTAAAGTATAACAATACTTTAAAGCTCTTTTGTTAGGGGAAATTTCAATGGTTTTCAGCTAGAGATGAGTTCGGGCTTATTTTTAGAAGGCCGAGCCCGCCCGAGCCCGAAGACTTTTAATCCGAGCCCGCCCGAGCCCGAACAATATTATTTAAGTCGAGCCCGAAATTTCAGCTAAAGATAAATAAAATTCAGTTACTTCATTAATACAATCCGATAAATTTTACCGTTTGTGCCAATTAAAGACAAATATAGTTGCAAACTCTTAATGCACTTTCTAATTCTTTAAGCATTCCGTTGATTAGTCACATCAGTGTTAAACATTCGTATGTACTTAGATATTTCACATACAGAAAATTGGTAGTTATAAATCTCGTATAGTGACATTAAAAAATCTTATATTTAAAACACGTCCAGAAAAGAGATTTTGCATAATAAATTTAAGAAATTTGCATATTTGCATAGAATTGCATAAGAATTTAGTTAATAGGAACAAAATTATTTTAAAAATATATTTTATGATAGGATGTGAATATATACATTTAACTAAGATAGACCAGTAAATAATGAGGCCAAAATTTTGAATGAACAGCATTTTAACACACATATGCAAATGAAATAGCACAACACACCATTTAGTAAATTATGTGAAAAAGCTAGCATTTTACCTATCAATTATTTTGTTGCAAGTCCTAGCATCACATCAGTACGTTTATTTTTCCGATGAATCGCTTTTTAAAATCCGTTTCAAGGAGTATGTTCAATAAAGGAGACATTTTTCACGAGCCCGAGCCCGAACGCAATCGTGAATTACAGGGCCCGAGCTAGAGATGAGACGGGCTCAGCCCGAGCCCGAAAGCTCGAGCCCGAGCCCGAGCCCGAGCCCGGGCCCGAACCGGGCTCGGGCCCTGTAATTCATGATTGCATTCGGGCTCGGGCTCGTGAAAAATGTCTCCTTTATTGAGCATACTCCTTGAAACAGATTCTAAAACGTGATTCATCGGTAAAATAAACGTACTGATATGATGTTAGGATTTGCAACAAAATAATGGATGGGTAAAAAGCTAGCTTTTTCACATAATTTACTAAATGGTGTGTGGTGCTATTTCATTTGCGTGTGTGTGTTAAAATGCTGTTAATTCAAAATTTTGGCCTCATTATTTACTGGTCTTTCTTAGTTAATTGCTCGCATTGCATATATTCACATCTTATCATAAAATATTTTTTTAAGTAACTTTGTTTCTATCAACTAAATTATTTTATGCAAATTTCTTAAATTTGTTATGCAAAATCTCTTTTCTGGACGTGTTTTAAATATAACATTTTTTAATGTCACTATATGAGATTTGTAACTTGTATTTTTCTGTATCTAATATGTTTAAGTGCATACCAATATTTAACACTGGTGTGACTACTCAACGGAATTTTTATTTAAAATTGAAATATTATTGTTATTATTTGATAAACATGGATATAAAGAATTAGAAAGTGCATTAAGAGTTTGCAACTATATTTGTCTTTAATTTGCACAAACGGTAAAATTTATCGTATTCTATTCAATGAAGTAATTGGATTTTATTTATCTTTAGCTGAAATTTCGGGCTCGGGCGGGCTCGGATTAAAAGTCCTCGGGCTCGGGCTTCAAAAAATCCGCCCGAACTCATCTCTATTTTCAGCATGACTGATCTGATACAATGTTTGCACTTTACGAATTGCACAATAAGAATATTAAACAGTTATCCACATCATGTGATGTTATTTCTGAGACATTGATCTAAAAACAACATTTTATGCTGTAGAAATCACTGATGCACTGAACATTTTTTTGGCGGGTAGGGGTGGGGGATAAATGGTAACCTGTATGTTAATTCGACGTATAAAAACAAACATACAAACAAACTTTCCTATTTTTAATATTAGTGTAGGATAATTATATTTTATTTACCAGCAGCTCTACCAACGTGATATATTTGGTACTACATAATGCTTTGGAATGTACCAAAAAAGTTAGAAATCCAATAAAATCACGGAAGTGTTTTTGATTTTTTTGGAATGAAGGTAAGCCTAGATATTAGTCCAGGATATAAGCTATCTCCACTCCTAATTTCATCCATTTATCCGTCCAGCCGTTTCAGCATGAAAGAATTACAAAGATATAAGCTTTCGTATTTATAATATTAGTAAGACTAGAACCGGTGAGAGTGCACTAAAATCAGTGGCAGTATTAATTCAATCATGCTTTCGTTGTTGCACACCCGATTTTAATTTAAACATTGCTATAAATATTAACTAACCGTCTTATAACGATCTGCAAATGTACAGTTAATGCCAGTGTATTTAACATAAGTTTTTTTTTTTTTATATTACGAAGAAAAAAATGGGAAAATGCTGTTAGTTGAGGAATAAATTTTCATGAATATTGCTAATTCACGAGGCTTATGTAACGAATGCTAAATATCGTACTAATATTATAAATGTCAATGTTTGTATGTATGTTTGTTACTGTTTGTATGTATGTTTGCATGTTTGTTACTCACGCTGAAACAATTTGGCGGATATGGATGAAATTTGGAATAAAGACAGTTAAAGTTCTGGATTAACAAACAATCTACTTTTTATCGTGAAAAAAAAAACACTGTTCCTATAATAAAAAAAAAACTTTCTTTTATAAAAAAAGGGAGATACAATTGAGTTTTTATTTATTTACAAAGCCGTCGACAGATAGCTCAACTTACAAAATACGCAGCTTTTAATAATTAAAACAGATTTTCGGGACTTGCATCGAGAAGTTAAAAGCTAAGGTTTTTTTTGATTAGGCATTTTACGTTTGAGTTTTTAAGTTAGTGGGAAAGTTAGGAGTTGCAAATAGATCTTTTACACAGATACAAATAGACACATACACAGTTTTTGATAAATAAATTCATATTATCGTCTGCTATGCAGGTATAAAGAATACAACTGAATAAGTTTTTCCTTCCGACGTGGATTTATAAGCAGACTTCGAGCCAAGCACACAAATACGAAATACATGTTACACAAACAAAAAAATTGTTCGAAAGTTTTGAAACTTTTGTTCAGTTCGAATTGTGCATTTTCTGCCCATCTTTTTCTCATTCTATTTCTATTGCATTACATTCAAAAAAAGGATGTTAGAAATATCAATTTTAATTCTGTTTAATCACACTCATGAATAGTGATACATTTTCCAACTTAATGGATGGGAAGAAGACAGGGAAGAAACATGGATTATGATACGCTTTTAATATATAGCACTTTAATGCGTATTTAAAATCTGAAAGTGTTTCAGATTTTTATACTTCCCCCCCCCCCTTTTTTTTAAATATATATACATATATATATAACAGCCAATATATCTAGAAGCTCTTCAAAATTAATATAGGACGAAAATAATTTGTACCTTTTTGTAGGTTCTTATCTTTAAACCATCTTATTTTTGTTACCAGGGGCGGCCCGACACGGTAAGCAAGGTAAGCATCGCACCGGAGCGCCGGCTTCGAAGGGGCATCATTTCGAACTCAAAAACTAAGTAGAGCATAAAAGGGGGGCGTATTTTTTACGTTAACAGGGGTGGGGGGGGCACTTACCCTAGGGCTGCCCCTGTTTGTAGCCATCTTAATTTTAAATTCCATTGAAATAAGAGATTTCAGTGCCAAAGAAGCCGGTGAGAAACAGGATTCTCACCAAACAAGATTTATTAAGATGGCGAACCAGTTGATCGCCGGATGCGGCTAGTGTGTAATATATGCTAAATAAATTGCAGATCTGACCATTACTAATATTCATAAAACATTTCACTTCTCCCATTACAATTAAAAACTATTAGTCTTTTAAAGAAAGGGAAACTTGATTGCGCTCTATGGGAAGTTATTCTTTAAAGCATGTGCTCCGTAATGTACTGGGAATATTTTGAGTGCTCCTGTAGAAAAACTTTAAATGCTACATAGACCATTTTCAATAGGGTACATGGTACAGTAGATAAGAATATTATATTTAAATTTCGTAGAAACCGATGCATATTTACGGAAGTTAGAGCACGGACGGACGGACAGAAAGACAAACCGAAATCATAAACACCTTTTCAACCTTGTTGGAGTTAGTACAAAGTTAAATTTTTTATAAGGTCCCTGTACAAGAGGTTCCCAGTTAGTAAGAAGTGCCCCATGCATTAATTGTTGATGTACAAAGTCTCAGCCTTTCATCACAAATAGGGAAAGAGATATGTTTAAACAAAGTTAATGAGGGGCTATAGAATATCAATAATACCAGAAGTATTTATGCAATCATTGTTTTCTTTCGTAATTTGTGTATGGCCCCTGAAATGCGATCCTCCGACGGGATACGTTCCTTTCGAGAACCATTGAAAAATTATTTAAGTCAGCATATGTTTATTTTCATATTTGTGACAGTAGAATAAAATCCTCAAATTTTGTAATTAATGAATGGACACATTTTACTAATTGTGAAATTCTTTTTTTTTGAAAGGGTACCAGATAAAAATTTAAATTTTGCATTCATATACTGATCTAAAAATCTGAATTGATACCATAAACTTCTGTACCTTTTTACTTCCTTGTACGAAATAGAAAGAGTCTAGTGATCGAGAAAAATTTCGGTATTTAGTTTTTCAAGGTAAAATTGATTTTGACCATCTCTAAATTTACTTTGATGAGATTTTGCATGACGTCTCAACTTACGCATATATGTATACAAATGTTTATGCATACATGATAGATTTTGAACTACCTCGAGTCCATTTTGAGTAGCTTTTTCTTGACGTCTGAACGTACGTATGAGAGTATGTATGTATCTAAATAACTCAAAAGCTGTTAAGTTGAAATTTTATATTAAGGCTGTTGTAACATCTAGTTTTGTATTTTCCTTTTTTGATTGCATCAGAGTACTGAGTAGTTTACTCACAGGGTCAACGAAAAGACTTTCAATACATTGAAGTCTATATGGACCGCTTCAATACATGATGGTGACATAAGTCTGTAGACCGTCATTGTTTAGGTCATGCCCAGTCATGCCTGATTTTTTAAAAATAGCACATCTATAGGCGAGATGCCCGATGGTCATGTCTGTAGACAGTTTTTGTTTAGGAAATCTCATCAGCTGTAGCTACTCTTGGAGAGTTTCAACGAATTTTGCTAATTTCGCTACAAAGTAAGATTTAAAACTGAACCCAGCTTTGAGATATAGCTCTTATATTTGTCAAGAAATCTCCAAATCTTAATCCATTGAAGACTATCGTATCTCAGATTCAAATAAAATAAGTTTGAAAGAAAAGCATAAAAAATTATTTATAGGGACACCCGAAAGACTCATTAATTTAAGGTCTATGGACAGCTTCAATGTATTAAAAGTCTAAGGACAGTCATTGTTTGAGCCATGCCCAAAATCTCGTTAACCGGCGCCAAACAGGCAGATTTTAGGAGAAATATATGCAATTTGATGCCAAAAGTAAGTTTCAGAATCTAGCGTGTAAATATATGTTTTACTTGAAGAGAAATGGCTAAACCTCAATATATTATTAAATTATCGTATCTCAATTTCAAATTAAATAAATTTGAATGAAGTGCGTAAAAAATTTATATAACTTAAAAGACGTACAAGGAAGTCATGCGCAGGGCCTTAGCCAGTTTGTAGCGGCGGTGGCCTCCATGAGGGGCGCAAGCTGAAGAGGGGGGCAGGGGCTGGATCACATGAGGCTCAAATAGTTTTTTTTATTTAATGTTTTTTTTCTTTTTTTTTCTTTTCAAAATAGCACATCTGTAGGCGAGGATAGGATAGGATTTTATAACGACGATTATGTGGTGAAGAATTATATTGTTGTTGTTCAAGGTGGAAGGTGGTGGAAATGCTTTGCAGGGGGCCAAAATCACCTAGCTACGCTAATGGTCATGTGATGTCCACATAAGATTTTTTTATGTAATACCCTAATGTATAGTTAAGCTGATCACTGACTCACTTATTGGTTGATTTATGGTTTAGCACACTGCTTGGCGCGATCTCAAAAATCGGCAGTTTGGCGCGTTTTCCCTTCTTGTCTCTAAGAATGCACAGACACTAGAGATGAACGCAAAAAGAAAAAAAAAATTGAAAGTACTAATTCAGAGAGTATAAAATTCAAATGTGAAGAATTAAAATATGATGATTTAAAAAATGCATAAAAAGACAAGAAGTGAAAATTAAAAAAAGAGATCTTACTTGCCTAATTTGTTATTTTTAAACAACAAAATACAAAATGGTGGCTGATATCAAGGGTTAACAACATAAAAAATACACAAAGATTGCCACATTTGTATACTTATTGCCAAATTGAAAGAGCAGTGGATTAAACAGGATTCAAACCACTGATTCACTGACTCAGTCACAATTCCGGTTGTATCACTCTAAAATAAAACTTTTACCGCCGTTACTCCGAAAAGATTAAAAGTTATACTCAATATTTAAAAAGATAAGCTCAGAAACATAATACAATCTACACCATTGGTGCGATCGGCTTAGAATTTCTCAAAAATATGGGAAAAAATATAGAAAAATAATCTTTGCTACTTTAAAAATTTGAAAATTCACCCTTTTCCTGATATTTAATGATATGTTTACCATTTTCGGCTCTGAGAAATTGCTCGATTGGTGTAGGAAAGTTAAAAACTGTCGCAATTACGTCACAGCAGAAATGAATCGCAATTTTTGAAATTTATGAAAAGTTTTAGTCAAAAAAATGTAATAAAATTTTCACCGTTTGACAGATCGACCGGGGCCGTCGTTATTAGCAACCGGGCCTGATTGTTCGTTGCCACCGGAAGAAATTAGGGAAACATTGAGGCCTAATATTTATATTTGCGCTATTCGATAGTATGCGATTTGGGATTATAAACGTTAATTTATTTTAAATTTAAAAAACAATTTTTTTATAGTTTTGGCATAGTGATTTAATGATTAGATGATTAGGTAATGATTAGGTAGATGTAGGTCATGATTTTTTGAAGATTGCGCCTTTTTTATGGAAGTAAATCAACAAAGAATTCGAACTTTCAGTTTTTAATGTAAAGGTAAGTGTATACTTGTATAACTTATTTAGAAATTCTACAAATTTATAGGATATAAAGCATTTTTTGTGAATTAATATTCAGGTGTTATTTATAAATTATTTTGATCTGAAATCGTTTAACTTGGGTAGTTTAGTATTCTAGTAAATAAGCGTGCGTTGTAATACTAGTTAGACATTTTTTCTGTTTAATTCTTTCAGTTGAAAATGTCATTTATCATTTATTATAAATGCACTAAATGTGTGATATTGGTTTCAGTGCAGAAGCACTGTAAAATATGTTATTAATTTTTGCACATGTTTATGTAGAAACTTTAATTGAAGTTAATATTTTGTATAAGCATTCATTATGCTCAAATTCAAAGTTCCATTTAGATAATGGCTATAATGTAATTAATTCAGGGATCGTTTGTTTTTAGTTTACTACAGTGTTTAGCGCAACTTGTGGAAAGGGATCTTGAAGTTTTTCGAGTCCTAGACATGTTAGTTTATCTTAATTTGTATTTAAAGGCCGTGGAGCAGTTTTTTTTAAAGCTACATCCCTAATATACAGCAATGCAGAGACGAAAACATTTGTTTTCGATCACCAGTTAATAATAATTTTAAAAAAGAGGTGTTGGAATATTAGTGGTATTTCCTAGTATGGTTTTCTAAAATTTATTATTTTTCTTTGGAGAAGAAAAAATATATGGAACTAACACTGAAAATTATAAATCATTTCTCCTCGTCATATATTCTGTTAATATATTAACCGAACAATATTTAATAAATGAAAATTTATTAACTATTAGTTAAATTTATTTTAAAAGTAATAATGGTTGTAACTGCTTTGAAAATGTGAAACTTAAACATTCAGTATAAAGAAATGCATAAAAATGTCTGTATCATTTGTGTATTCGTTTACTTTAATGTATACTAAAAGTCAGCTTAATTTTTTTCATGTATATTAAAATCAAGCTAAAATAATGAATCATGAGAGTGAGCACTACTTTGTTTTTCCTTCAAATTAGATGCATCTATTTACTTTAATGTCCACGTGTATCATAGTAAAGAAACTGTCAATGAGTTCGTACTTGGATTAGTAACCCAATCACTACTTAAAACTACATTAAATAACGTTTCAAAGCATCGAAAAGCTTAAAAATTGCTTGATGTATGACTATGATGTACGGGAAGAAGCGAGCATCCGAAGGCCTCTTTGGATGACTCATCGAAATACACGCGCAGGCCCGTTACTAATAGCGAAGGCCCCGGATCGGCATGCAAATTTGCACAATTACGTTATTTTGTTTAGTATTGTAATGTCTCTATAAAATGCACCTTAAACAATTTCTGCTTATAGGTCGTAATGCTTTGAAACATTTTAGAGGGATCCGTAACAGAGATTGCTGCATAGCTGCACACCCTATTTTCAGCAAAGTAGGTCGTATAACCTATATGTCATTAACATTTATGTTCCGTGGTAATGGATGACAGTTGAGATACGTTTAGGCAAAGAGTTTTCATGCGATCCGAGCTCAAGCTATCTTGAGCGAGAGTGATAAAAAACTGGAAATGCTAGATATTTAGAGTTAATATTGATTGCCAGTAAAACTTGTTATCCAAAGACACCTTTAAATCACACACGCACTGACAGGCTCACAGTGTTGGAGGCAAACCAGAATCATGAACATTTTTTCGCGCAGTGTTCCCGCTCTGGGAACACCAAACTCTGACGTTTTGACTGTTGCCAGTCACGAAGAATAGATTTGATTTCTATAAAAATAGTTCGGTTGAAATAGCTGCACGAGAATCCTTTACTTTTTAGCACGTCATTTCCCGTAAAAAAATTGTCACGATTATTTTTAACAGCACTGACATCTGCTAAAAAATGGAAGAATCCGAGAACAGCTGGATAGATTGCCCAATGTTAAAAAGAGGGCAGCCGTTGCCATTGCTCGACTTAACTACCAGCAAGATGGCGGACGATCGAAAAGTTCATCGCGTGTCACAGATCTAGAGACCCTTTTTTGAGGACAGCTGGCTGTGCCGCATAGCCAGCTGTCGTAAAAAAGGGTCTCTAGGTGTGTGGCACGCGACGAACGTTTAGATCGTCCGCGATCTTGCTGGTAGTTAAGTTGAGAGATGGCAACGGCTGCCCTTTTTTCAGCATTGGGAAAGGGTTGCGCCTCAAAGGGTTAACTTTAACAAGAACATTTAACAAAAGATTGGTATCAGTAAAGGTAAAAATAATTAATGTAAAATTACCCCCATAAAAATGTACTTATTGAGTACGATCGGTTCAGTGGTACAAAAGGTCCACTCTTCTTCTTCTGGGAAAAAAAGAAAGAAGAAGGAATTTTTTTTACAGACCTTTTCTATTACCCAAAATGGTTGTACTCGATAAGTACCTTTTTATGTGCATTGTTTTACAGTTTTTCCACTTGCTAAAAAATGCATAGGATTCATAAAATATTCTTAGTGAATCCTTTTATTTGTTACTTTTTTTAAATTCTCAACGCGATTGTACAGGTGAATGAAAAACAGGTCATCGCTAAAGAAGATCTTCTTTGCCAGATAAGTGACAGCTCAGCTGATCGGCAGCCGTTTTCAAGAAGCCCATAGCGGTTATTTAATCATTTCTCGAATGTCTGTGGCGACATCCGAGACCTCTTTCGTCGTGATGAGTCCTTCACGACGAAAGAAGACATTTAACGGTTCTCCTAGTCCATATCCTAGTCTCCCGGGGGGGTTGAGACCTTGAAATTAATTGAGAAAGGTTTCCTTGTTTTTGCTGATCACTATTGTGTAAGTACCATCGACTGAGTTGTCTATTTATATCTTGAAAACTATACTGCACGATAGTAGGATGAATTAAGGCAAAGCATCATGAATTTATCTATATTTACGTTTTATTTTGTCGGAGCTTTATTATTTTATTTACTGGAAGTTTTAAGGTGTGCTTTGAAAACAGAACGATCATTTATAAATGAGCAAGATATATTTTTTTACAGGGGGCCAAGGCCCCCAGACTCGCTACGCTCGCTTCGTATGAGGCATTCGACCCCTAATAAGGCTTATTCGTAAAAAAGACATAATTTCAACCGACAAAACCCGAAGATTGGATCAGATAGAATGTTACTGAGCTACACATTGCTTGGTTCTTCCATGTTCATTGGTACATAAAAATTTAAACTTCACACTACAGTAGACCCCCTCCCCTTCATAACACGGAAGATATTTTGTTATGGGAATCCGTGTTGTACGGGTCCTGAGCTATACTCCACCTGGAGTGCGGACTCCGATTATAATCGCTGGAAAAATTATTTGCTCTCCTCAGAAACACAATGATATTTAATGTTGCCATTCAAAAGTTATATTAATTAGGAGCTAAAGCGTAATAAAATCAGAACATCTGTTTCAGCTGTATTTTTAATAATGTAAAACCTATTGGACACCTTGCGAATTTGCTACCCATGGCGATTCTTCATTATTTGGCGACTTGCGTACATGTAAAGTTAATAAAAGCTACGGAACAGATAGGATAGCTTGCCACCAATGGCGACTTTTCATTATTGGGCTATTTACACATGCTCACAACCTATAATTACTGTTCATTTAAGGTTACCGGAAAACCGTTATCCATATTTTCATTTACACAATCGTTTGCAGATTGGCCCCATCATTTTTCTTCATCTATTATTGAATGAGAGTTGTGGCATTAATTTTTCCCGGGCACTCTCCAACCAACATGTGCTTATCTGCTGCGTACTTAGCACCACGAATTATACCATCTCGTCGCGCTAGCAAATATCCAAAGTGTACTATAACTGCTATAATGGCATAGTTAACGCCGCCAAATATTTCTACTAGTAGCAAATAATCCAGCTGGACCTAACCGGCTTTAAAATAATCTGCATTTTAATTATTTTTCATTTTCAAGATATTAGTTATTCTGTTTTGGAAAAACGAATAATCGCTAATTCTAAACTCCTGTTGTCTAAGCGAACTTACTATTTGAAAATTGTCAACTTTGTGTAACACATTTTGAGTTACTTATTTCATATAGTTTTTATTTGGGCGTAAAATGGGCGTAATTCTAACTCATGTTTGTAAATTTCACGCGATTCTAGATACTTGGAAACGCTTTGCTGCAAAGGAATGAATGATTTTATGCCAAATCTGGCAACCATTCTGTTTATTTTTTCAGTACTTTATTAATATCTTCTAAAATAATTCGATTTTCGAAATTTAAGTCGAACAAGCTTTTGACAGCAGCGACGACAGCGGCCCCTTCTTTTTTTTTAGAATAGAGAGATTTTATGAAAGACGTATTACTATGCAGGTTCCCCCCCCCCCTGAGTTTTTAGAGAATACATTGTAATCAATCCACTGAATATGTTAGAGGTCAGCAGAATGCTATCATGATGCAGTTTTCTTTAATAAAATTTCTATTTCATAGTAGTAATTTTACCAAACCATTACCGCCCAGATATTTCCACTCCATTTTCCAACTATCCGGATGTCTGCAGTAATAAGCAACTTTCCGATATTATCGGGTATGAAGAATGTATTTTTATGAAGGATATGATAATATGAATGTGAAAGATTCGCATTTTACTATGTGAAATATCTGCGAATTTCAAAGCTTTTTGTGAAAATCAAATTTATTAATCCCAAAATTAAAATACGAAAGTAAATTAATGTTTATTCATTTTCGCTACCAACAGATTTTGCGACAGTCCTCAAAGAAGGATGCTGGAAGTTATTGTACTTGTCTATCAATGTTGATAAATTATGTAGTATATCGATGACACTTTTTGCGAAACCGATTTTTACATTAAAAAAAAAAAAAAAAAAAAAGATTAGTAGACATTTTTCTTGTGTTGGAGTTATTCCATTGTAGGGTACTTACAAAAGAATACTGAAATCTTGTAGAGCTACAGTTTCAAAAATAAGGAAGTTACGATGTTTTGGGACAAATTATGTAAAAAATAACATTTCATTTTTAAAAATATAAATGTTCAAAGGAAAACCATAATTTGAACCACAATTTTAAAACATATATATTCAAAATAATACAACAGAATGGTACATTTATTATACTAATTTAGTGGAGGAGATTAGAGTAACTTTTTGTATGAAATAAGTTCGGAGAGGGGTTTTGTTTCATAGCATATAAACGTATTTATTTATGGAATGGAGAAATAAACTGGATTGCTGCAAGATTTTTGTCTTAACTTTAAGACAACACAATCTGTTTTTTTTGTATTTTTATTGCAAAACTTTTGGGAGGGATGTATCCTCAAGCCTCTGCATTAAAGTATGAAATTTTCGCAAAAAAGCCACAACGACAGTCACTCTAATATCAGATCTAATATCACATAAGCAATTGCGTTTATTACACATTTTATTCACATACGGCAGTAAAGAAAACATAAATTAAGTAACTTAGTTGCAATTCTCTGTGGCAACTCTCACGCTGTTCCACGAAAATTCATCACTGGCCATCAGCGACCTTAATTATTCTTTTTTCCTTTATCTAATTACTTTTTTTATCCCTCATCTTATTCCTTCGGATAAACAGTTACGGCAGAAGAGAGCTAAATATTAAATAAAGACTAAAAAAGTGGTGGTGGGGAGGCGGAGGGATTGCTGCTAATGTTTCGCAGACGTCACCTGACACGGATCCACTGTCAAAGTGAGCGGCGATAAATAAAACAGGTAGCAGCAAACAGAGAAATATGCAAAGAACCCACATAAAAGGAGCCACGCGTCGAGCACGAGCCTTGGCGCACGCCTCCAACGCATCTGAGGGAGAGGTAGTCGAGTTGAGAAAGCGTCATTTGTAGGTTGGAATTCCAAAAATAACGGTACAAAAAATTAGAATTTTTTCTAAAAAAGTTTCTTCGACTAAAATGTATAAAATTAGCATTTACTGTAAGGGTTCAAAGTAGGAGTATTGAACTCCATTTGCTGTTGCGATTGCGATTTATATAAGTTCGAGTACACAAAATAAATTGTAGTATCAATCCGTCCAATGTATACTCTATGTTCCTTATTTTAAACTTAGAAAGAAAGCTTCATTTTGCTGGTTCTATCAGTCATATAATTAAGAGATGTAATTAAAAGTTGGGAAATTTGTCCTGATGAATAAAATTCCCTCCATTCCTCCACAAGAGTAACTGTTATTTCCTTTTGACCACAAAACAAGTAACATATTATGTATAATAATTTTATATTTTATAAAATCACAAATTCTCGTGATGTACCATTACAATTTAAAGTCATCCTCTATCTTTCTCTAAAAAGAGAAAAAAATAGCCATGATACGTATATTAATGACTATGTCATTTTATATCTCACCCCCTTCATTGAAAATTGTCCGTAAAATGTGTCCGAAAATGCGACATAAAAATAAGAATAAATTGTTGAGTATTCAATTGTTTATTTTTTATTGTGCAATGTCTTATCCTCCTGAATTCTGTATCCCTCAAAAAACATTTATCTACTTAACTGTAACTGTGCTCGCGCACGCATTCTTTTTACTTCTTCTATACATTTTCCCTTCGTGATGTTACCTTGTTATGTGATGTGCCTGTTTCTTCCGTTCTAATTTAATAAAGTAAATGTTATGTTAAAATCCCAGGCTTACTAAATTTGTGCCATAACTTTGCTTACATTTCTAAAAGGTTATGGATACCAGATGGATTAATTTATTTATTTGCTGATTTTTAACGTTCGTTTCAAGGCTGCATCATTCATCCTCAAAATGGCGACTGGAACTTGGAGAATTGAAACGCTGAATAAAGATAATTACGAAACATGGAGAATGCAAAGGAAAGCGCTTTTAATAAAGAACTATGCCTGGATTTATGCATCAGGTTCAAAGCCTAAACCTGAAGTTTTGGAAAATGACGAACAATCGCAAGAAGAGTTCGATATGTGGGTCCAACTGGACAAAAAAGCAAAAGCAGATATAATTCTATGTATATCTCCATCTGAACTCAAACAAATAAAAACTTGTGACACTTCATCAGATATCTGGAAAAAACTGGGAGAAATCTATCAGTCCAAAGGACCTGCTCGTAAAGCTGCATTACTGAAATCTTTAATTCAATATAAGATACTCGACTCGTCAAATGGAATTCGCGACCATTTGAGAAAATTCTTCGAAATAGTGGACAGATTTTCAGAAATGGATATTAAAATAGACGACGACTTGCTGACTGTAATTCTAATATATAGCCTCCCTTCTACTTTCGACAATTTCCGATCTGCTATGGAATCGAGCTTCCGAAGCCAGAAATACTCAGAACCAAAGTAGTGGAAGAATTCAATGCCAGGCGTAACGATGATAGACAAGCGGAAGTCTCAGGTGCTTTCGTAGCTGATCCTAGAAAACCTGCGTCTAAAAATAAAAATTATGAAAAATACTCGGGCCAGCCGACTCATAAAATTAAGGATGCATCAAGAATAACTTGTAAAAGATGTAAACGCATCGGGCACTGGGATAGAGAATTGAAAGTGAAAAAAAGAATAATTTTAAACATAAGCCTAACAGCCTGGGATTCTTATCCACTCAGGATGACTCGCCAACAGGTTTACTAGGCGAAATACAGCAACCCTACTCGCCTAAAGCTCTCTCAGCAAAATCAAATAACGAAAAGCAAAATTTTTGGTGTGTACTAAAAGATAGATACTAAAAATTATATAAGTTACTTAAGTTAAGTTATCATCAACCCTAGTTTGCAATTGCAAGAAAAGATCAGGGGGAAAGAAAAAGGGGCGAGCGATAAAATTACACAGTCAAATAATATTGTTTAATATGGCAATAATGAAACTAAAAAATTAGGAGGGTTCAGGGGGGAGGTCTCCCCCTGACCAGGCTCAAACAGCCGAGTTTATATATATATATATATGTGTGTACACATATAATAAAAAAATATATATAATATATGTATACATATAATATACCTTCACTTTTTTGGGTTCTTGTAGTTAGGCTTAGGCCCACGAGATCTCACTCGGCATATCAATCCAACCTTTTTTTAGCTCTTATAGTTCTGTTTTCTATTGCCACATAGGTTTGTGTACAACATTTAAGGCCTATGTCTCCATAGATATTCCTGGTTCCGGATTTTTTTAATGCTATTTATGCTTTGTGCTTACTCTGGCTCGAAGGATTAATAGAATATCCATATTGCGTAAAGTTAGCTGTTTTATATTATATATATACATCTAATATATAAAATTCTCCTGTCACAGTGTTAGTCACCTAACTCCTCCGAAATCACTCGACCAATTTTAATGAAATTTTCTATGTATATTCGTTAGGTCTGAGAATAGGTTTTTAACTATGTCTCATACCCTTAAGAACTAAGGGCGGTCCACCCCAAAATTTTTAGCGCCAGAGTGCTATTAATTTCAATCAAGTTTTTTGTGTAGACATTAGCGTGTTGAGTCACTTTTCAAATGTGTTTGCCAGATAACGTGGAGGGTGGGGGGGCGTTAATAAAATGTTGAAAGTCGCACAAGGTTTGCAATTTTTGATAATTGATCGCTAAATGTGGTGCCAAAACGTGACAATTTATTATAAATATATTTCGAGTATAGTTAGAAAACGCCTGGCGTATATTGTAAAACAGTTTTTTTAGGCGATTTTAATATAGATTTCTATTCCGAAGAAATGCTCTGTGGAACAAGAAAGGAAAACACGGTACACTCATGGATTATGATGTCCATTCCAAACATTATTTAAAATGTCTTTGCGGTATAGTTGGAATATGCCTATAGGAAGAATATGCCTGGCGAAGATTGTAAAACAGTTTCAGTAGGCGATTTTAAGGTATAGATTTCGATTCCAAAGATGTGTTTTATGGTACAAGAAAGAGTTGATTCCTATTTTAACGTCCCCACTCTCGCAACCTAAAAAATCCCCGTACTTTGGCGAGCTTTGCAGTCATGGGTCTCTGGGAGTTATGCACAAGTTTCAACGGTACTTACGTATTATCACGGCGGTCCGCCAAGACAAGCAATTTTTCACCAAGATAAATGCCGGGCAGATGAAATTGTTGATGGTTTGGAATATGATTGGCAACGTATTTAAAATCTACGAAAAAGTAGTAGTAGATTTCTATTCTGAAGAAGTACTTCGTGGAACAAGAATGGATAACACTGTACACTCATGGATTATGATTCCCATTCCATGTCTTTGCGGCATACTTGGAATATGCCTATAGGACGAATATGCCTGGCGAAGATTGTAAAACAGTTTCAGTAGGCAATTTTAAGATAGATTTTGATACCAAAGATGTGTTTTATGGTACAAGAGTTGATTCCTATTTTAACGCCCCCACTCTCGAAACCTAAAAAATCCCCGTACTTTGGCGAGCTTTGCAGTCATGGGTCTCTGGGAGTTATGCACGAGTTTCAACGGTACGTACGTATTATCCCGGCGGTCCGCCAAGACAATCAATTTTTCACCAAGATAAATGCCGTGCACATGAAATTGTTGATGGTTTGAAATACGATTGGCAACAGTTTGCCAGTAAATTTGACGAAAAAGTAGTTTGGCGGAAGTGACCGCCGGGAGTACCGTTTCAGCGCTCCCAAAAGAACTAGATGAAAACTAAAGTAAACAAATTAGCGATAAACGCACCAGTTAAGGAATTTGAAGACACTTAATTATTACAACTGCATTAATTGGCAATCCAAAATAAATAAAAATGTAACGGCATGCTGTACTTACATGTTGTTCCAAATCGCCATTTTAATTCTAAATTACGATTGTCACATAAATGCAAAAAAATGTCATTGTAACTGCATATGTTTAATGATCGCCACCTTGGCGAGAGTCGAGGCGTTAAAGTAGGAATGGAGGAATGGTAGGAAGAAACACAAACATGGTACACGCATGGATTAGGATGCGCATTCGAAACAATATATAGAACGATGAAATGTAGTTGTAATATACTTGGCGAAGATCCTCTTTAATAATAGCGTAGTATGCTAATGAGATGTATGTGTGTGTGTTCGCTATAGGTGGCCAGAGAGCTTGTCGGATCCGGGCCAAATTTGGAACAGAGGCTAAATAGGTAAAAAAAAAGCCAATGCCGTAAAAAAAAAATTTGAAATTCGAATTATTTAGAAGATATTAATTAAAAACAGAAGAAATGAGCATCTAGGTTACCATATTTGGCGACCTTGCTCCAGCAAAAAACGATTTATGCTTTCGCAACAAAGCAGGAAAGCTCTTAAAAGTATGTTGGATTTGAAAAAACATGAAGTTGGAATTACGCCAAGTTAAGATTCACGAGAAATAAATACGTGTGTTAACATAAAGTTAACTATTTTCAAATAGAAATATCGTTTGGATACCAGGAGTTCAATATTAAAGATGACGCTTTTTTTTTTTTTTTTTTTTAAACCAGTCCTATCCTTGCCAACGTTCTGTGAATATTCAAAATGAAGCATTTCAGCTGACATTTTCAGCTGAGTGAGTTAAAGTAATTAAATTCATAAACCTAAGCAACGGACTAAAATGCCACTTATTAATTCTAAACTCAAGGCCTCCTGCAGACGATAATTCCGATAACACGGAAGAACCAATGCTAGAATAAGCTCGACTTTTAGTAGTCTTAAGAGGCATAGTGACGTCAGCTCAATGTATCCACAATCGAATCAATTACCAATGTTAAAAATGATGTTCTTTTTCTTTTTTAAATAAAAGAAATTTTACTATAATTATTTTAATTAATATTTATGTACTGTGTATGCACAGGTATATACGTTGTGTATATAAAATAAGTATAGTGTGGGTAAAACAAGCATGTATAAGTCACTAAATATGTATGCAATTTAAAGCAGGCTTGCGCATGGATATGTAAAGAATATATAAAATATGAAACAATAATAATTGCTGCAGGTGATCCGGTTTTATTGGAAATAACAAAACAAACAAACAAAAAATATATATCTTATAAATAAAAATGAAATTCTGTTTGTTTGTGGATTTGATTTGTATACAAATCCACAAAAATGGACCTATCGGCCTGAAATTTTGCACAGATATGTAAAATAATATAGAATAAATCATAGTCCACTTTAAAACTTTGAAAGTCCACCCGTTCCCGGAATTTAAGAGATTTTTTTATGCTCTCCACGCAAAAAGCTTTCCGTAATTGTAACCCCTGTAGTGAAAAAAGTGTGAAATAAGCATCGTGGTTGCCATGTGTGGTGATTTTGCCGAATAAAATGTTTTAAATTCTCAAAGTAAAAAATAAAAGAATAATAATGATTTTTCTTTGTTAGTTTATATTCGTAAGGTTATTTTTTTTTTAATTATAATATCGTGTGCATGGGAAATCAGAGCAGGAATGAAATGTTTTTTACGAAAACAATAAGAATTGAAGATTTCCGAGGCTAATATGTAAAATTTTTTAGTTTGGCGAAAAATAAAATGGCTGAAATGCCGAGAAAGTGAGTTCTAGCGGTTTGCACAGTTTTCGGCTTGGCGCAATGTATTGAGAGCTTAAGGAAATGGATTTTTGAAAACAAGTGCAAAGGTTTTATTAGAATACAGCGTTAAATTTTAAGGATCCGTGCGGAAATAATGCAGTTATTAAGGGATTTCAAGCGATCTAACTTCAGCCTTCTCGCCAATTGAGTACATTGATTTAAGTTGGGGGAATTCCGCCAAATTTCAGATAATTGAAATCTTCTCATTTAGTACATCGGAGTGACGATGAATAAAATACGTTATATAGTTGATAATTTAAAAAATGCGTCTGTATTAAGGGATTCCACTTTTCAAACAAATGCGTGCTTTACTTTTTGGCGGTCGAACCATTTCCCATATTGATTGCTGCTAAGTCAATGCTTCGAATGAGTCTCTGAAAAAACTCTTGCAAAATGGCGTATGTTGGCACTTTGGCGAGGCTTAGATTTGAAACTGAATTTTATTTGAGACTGGTATATATAGTAACACTGGTCATAGAATAAAAATGATTGTTGGTATGAGGTTGAAAAACCCCAGCACTGTTTGACCGATCGCCATGAAATTTGGTTTATCTAAGTCTTTTATCATGGAGAAGGTTTTTATGCTATCCGTTTTCCTCTAGCTTGCCACTAGGTGCCGCATCACAACGTCGAATTCTATTCCGTTTAGCCGTTTGCTATGCGAATATCGTCCACCCGATTTCGATAAAATTTGGTACACGCGGATATTAGAACACGGAGAATATTTTTCACTATCCATTTTGCTGTAACTTGCCGCTAAATGGCGCTGCAACGCATCAAGTTCTATACCGTTCGACCGATCGGCATAAAATTTTTTATACTTACTCATTTGAGCACGAAGATTATTTTCTAACTGCGTTCCTTTCGATGTTACTCACCACTAGATGACACTGCAATGCATTATTATTTTAACTCGCCACTAGATGACGCTGCAGCAGGCCAAATTCTTGACCATTCAAACGGTCGCTATGAAAATCAGTATACATAGCTATTTGAACAATGAGAATATTTTGGCGTTATCCATTTTGCTATAACTCGCTATGTGACGGCGCTGTAGCAAATCATTACTTTAATTAACCACTAGATGGCCCTGCAGTGTATCACTTCTTGACTATGAAACTGATCGCTATGAAAATAGGTATACATAGATATTTGAACACGAGGAAGAGTTTGGCGGTATCCATTTTCCTATAACTTGCCACTAGATGTCGCGTCAACACATGAACTTCAGGACTGTCCAGCCGATCGTCATGAAAATTCGTATACATCGATATCTGAATGCGAAGAATATTTTCGCCGTATCCGTTTTGCTAAAACTCGCCACTAGATTGCGCTACGCAGCATGGCCTTCTGCACCGTACAAACGATTGCCTTGAAATTCGGTATGCATGATTATTGGACAGAATATAACGCGATATCCATTTTGCTATATATGTTTATTACAATGAATAGTAATCACCACAAATTGTAATATCAAAAACTCCATTCATTCCCGTGCGAAGAACGGGTACTGCAGCTAGTTCTAAAATAGTCTTAGTAGACGATTTTAAGATAGATTAGTAGACGATTTTAAGATAGATTTTCATCCTTTAATTATTATTTTTTTGTGACAAAATTTTTTATGGAATGACTATCAATAAGTCTCAAGACCAAACTACGTTTGTTTCTGGCTTAGATTTGAGCACACCATGTTTTTCACACGGACAATTATACGTGGCATGCTCTCGAGTGGGCAAATCATGCAGTTTGTTTGTGTTAACTAAAGATGGGATAACAAAAAATATTGTTCACTCTATTCCGTTAAGGGATTGATATTATTTTTTAGTAAAATTATTGTAATTAACGATATATATAAATATAAAGAATAAATTACAATGAATTAAAAGTACACAATTTTGGTATTGTGTTATTTTTACATTCCAGCATCGTTCACAGCGCTCCATGCCTCTTCCACTCATATACCATATCTTCACACACGTACAATAAGTTAGTCATTTCTTTCTACTGAAATAATCATAGGAATAATTTATATGGCAAAACAGCGTTTGCCGGGTGAGCTAGTATATATATATATATATATATATACTATTCTGTTTTTTTTTTTTTTTTTTTTTGCTGCAAAATCCTGTTATCCTTCAGAATATTTCTCTATTTTTAAACTGTTATATGCATAAACAAAAAAAAAACATCTCCAGTATTTGGTAATAAATTTTCATATACATATATATAACATATAAAATTAAACATCTTCTCAAAATTCAAAATTTCTATTTGCTTGCTTCAAAATTCTTCAGAGCGTAGTGATTTTCGTTTTTAACAAAGGATTTGCATCAGGATCTAAATTTAATTCAAATGCAAATAATATATCTCCCCTGTTTCCCACGGTCTGCAGTCTCCATACCTCGAAAGAATTTCCTTAGGTTAGCAGGCCCGGGCAGTTTAACAACCAATAATTGCATCTCTTTTAGCACATGTGATACTGTATAGAACACGTGATCCGAGGCTATATAAGTTGAAACGCAGCTTGGAGCATAGTGCTGCGGAACTGCTCTTCTTGTTACCGGGGTTCGTCGTTCTGAAGTCCAGTTGGTGTAGAACGTGCTGGTAAAAAGTCCACTGGTCAGGATGGAATATAACTTTATTGCTTCTAGATCTTCGTGGAACAATCAGCTGTACAACATTCACAAGCACAATTAAACAGTAATGTGCTTTTAACAGTTCTCTTAGATCAGAAGCTCTCACAAATGCTGTATTTCTCACACAAAATAAGTCACTTTCACAGGCAAAAATTCAGTGAAAATATTCAAGAGATATCCTACACAATCCCTTAAGACACAGCAATGAAGAATTTACACACAGAACTTTGAAAACAGCTTCGTAAAGCAAGCTAAAACACGGCTTCTATAGCGCTATCAATTCACAAAGCAAGCGTACTCTCACTGACAGCTCTTCACACATTGAGCGTTCAACTCGCACGGAACTGTCGGGGCAGCGCGCTGGTGGAATTTATAGAGGAGGCAGAAGCTGCGAGCAGTTTCTAGAAAAGTATATTCCTCGAAGATTCCAGATAAAGCGGGACTTCTGATTACGTCATAGAAGAGAAATGTTAGGTTATAATGCGTTTTTAATGCAGGAAAAAAAACTTCCAGGCCCCATTGGAAAAATCGCGCCATGTGACCAAAAAGTCGCCAAGCTTGGCGACTTTTGGCGAAATATCGCTTAATTTGGCGCCAAAAATAGGTCCTCAAATGTAAAGAGATCGAAGCCCTAGGACTAATATTTCTAGAAGCCCCATAGAAAAACATACGGGAAAGCGAAACCTCCGTATCTCTGGTTCTAGTTGGCCGATTTTGATGCAACAAAAAGCAAAATTTATCTATTTGAAGCGTAGAATATGAATTTTAAACCATTTTAAGCCCCAGAGCAGCGGGCTGCCCCGAAAATTCGTAACATTGCCCCCTTCCCAAGGACTGCACGTCCCGGGCAGTACAATCCCCCAGTGTGGAGGTCACACAAATATATACAGTGTCCAACCTTTAATCAAATCTTAACAACATAATTTAAGCAAATAATCAATAAACACAGTAAGCAAATACACACTAATAAATAAATAATAGACATAATAAACAATTACACTAATAAGTAATAAATGTAATAAACAAATACACATTAATAAAAACCAATATATTACAAATATGTACACTAAACATGGCGTAAGTAGTGAGTGAAAGAGAGTTGACGAAAGAGGAAGAGAAGAGAAAGACAGGAAAGAAATGAGAGTTGAAAGAA